>JADLZN010008641.1:0-140921 GCA_018155175.1 Sinocyclocheilus anophthalmus
GTGTGTGTGTGTGTGTTTGTGAGCACATTGAATCACATGTGCATGTTTGTTTGAGCCCCTCATGGATAGTCAGAGATCTTATTTCAAGGCAAGCTATAACCTTCGGATAGTAAGTAATGCATACATTTTTGTACATGCTTCTGAGTTTGCAAGTAAGTAGTTAAAAAATAGTTGCAATCCAGCACATGGAAAAATGACAAAACAAAGAACATTAAAGAATATAAATGTATGTTTAATACTTCTCAGCATATGGTCAAACACTCTAGCTGTGCTTGGCAAGATAATTTGCTGTACTTGAGTTCTCTGCGGGTCTCAGACAGGGGGGCATGGATACGCACGACAAGAATAACACATTCAAATCTCTCTCCACCTCTAGACTGAGAGCAACTCATTTCACAAAATGTGGTAAAAGACTCCCTCTACTGGTGGCTCCCTCAAACAGTTAGATTAAATTAGTTATGTTATCTAAATATTCAGTTAACTCAACTCTAAGCAAATTATTTAAATACAACATTTAACATTCTATTAACCCTTTAAAAATTCACCGAGGATTTAATTATCCATATGATGTAACATTACATCGCCTTAGAATATATATACCATTAAAACATCTGGGGATGGGAAGATTTTTTTTTTTTGAAAGAACCTCGAATGCCACCAAGGCTGCATTTACTTGATCAAAAATACAGTACATAGTAATATTGTGGAATAGTATTAGAATTAAAATAACAGGTTTCTATTTTAATATACTTTAAAATGTCCTGTTATTTCCTATATGGCAAAGCTGAATTCGCAGCCTACATACCTGCAGTCTTCCTGTCACTGATTCATTCCAATCAATTCTGATTTTGGTGTGCTGCTTACTATTTTTGAAACCAGTAATTTTTCCAAGGATATTTTGGCAGTAGAACACAGTTATTGAAACACACACGGTACGCACTGATAAAATCTTTCCGTGCTCTTGTGGAACGCAATTTAATGCGGGTGTTGAAAAAAATAAAATATCTCCAAGCATAAAAAAAAAATTTACTTAAAAAAAATATATAAATATACTTTTTAGCATCCGCAAGATCGATTTTACTATTTTTATATTTTACGAAATGGATTATGCATGGATGGAATAATAAATTTCTTATGGCTATACTTAAATACTACATATGGTTAGTAATTTGCCTTATATAAAAGTAGTATAATATACTTACTTGGTTAAGTTGACATAAATATGTTTAATGATGAATAATAGTGGAGGCAATTACTATTTGTCAACTCGTTCCCCAAAAACAAGATGGATTATACAAAAACCAATACAGTTGTTGTTCATGTTGATTTTCATTTTAGTTTTTAATTGTATTTTATTTTATTTTCCTTTCTAACCTGTAGTGCTCTTGCTCCAGGGAAGCTCTACCATCATCTCCAGATAGTTGCGGGTGAGGGCATACTCTGGCATGGACTGTGGCATCTTTTTTAATCTGTGTAAAAAAGAAGAAAAAAAAACATTCTCTGAGAGTAGGGTAGATGAGGAAGAAATCCTGGGAGGAACCATTTTGGCAGGGGGAGCCATTAATGTTTTATTAATTAAGATATTGATTAAACTGTAAAGAAATTGACTTCTTTGCAATACATTTAAAGACAACAGAACAGATGCGGGCACTGGTCAGCGAAAAGTCCCATTGCCGTCTAGCACGTAGCTAACCATGAAATGTGGTTTCCTCTAAAAAAATTACCAGAACGTACCGTTTTAGCTCCTTGAGACACACACGCAGTGCTGCTTCCGGCATAGCTGCTGCCTTCACCTTCTTCTCCAGCATAGCCGTGTCATCTCCATCTTCATCCTCTGCCTCCTCATCCAGCGAGAACTGACGGCCTGGGAACACACCACCTTTACGGATGGCCAACACCTAGGAGAAAGAAGAAGGACTGTGTAATAGAACAGGATGTGTGGAGGAGGGTGTTTGTGAGGCAGAGAAACACATGTTGGGCTACTCTCTTGTCATCGTCAGGTCTGCGTTTGCGGGTCTTTTGCAGCAACTTGAGCCCCTCGATTTGTCTGGTGAGCAGAGGAAGAGCCTTCTTAAACCGTTCTTCCAAGTCTACTGCATCTAGCACCTGCCAACAAACAAAAATATTAAAATAAAGGCATATTTAGTTGTTGTATGATCACACTAGTCAAAGCATTTAACACAAACAATAACCCTTTTTACTGCAGCACCTGCAGTTTCTCTTTGTTGGAAGTGCGGATCATGGAGGCCAGGACATCCGGTAGGGTTTCTCTGGGCAGACTGTCCAACAAGGGCATTTCCCCCCCGCGTGAGGTTTGAGGCCCCCACGAGGCAATGACATTTCCAACATCGCCGGGAACCACTGAACTGACAAAGAGAGACCAACGACAGCCGTGTCCATACATCTTAATGAAAGCGCCTACATGCAATGAATCAGTCCTGCAGCAGTTGCAAAGTAATGGAACCTGGTTAGATATTCATTCAGTGTTTAAAGATGAGCCACCGTATAGATGAAGTGCCAAATGGGGGGGGAAAAAAAAAACTTTCTTTCATCATAGAAAAAATGATGTCCTAGGGTTTTACTAATGTTCATAGCTTCTTACAATCATCTTTTTTGTGAAAACTTGCTCCATGGGGTAAGAAGCCTTGTTTTATTTAATTGCAGTCCGATCACACGACAAATTTATGACAAATTCTCAAAGTGATATTTTTGGCTGTTAAAAACAAAAGAAGTGTAGTGGTAAAAGGTATTGTAAGTGACCTGTTGGTTACCAGGAGATCTTGATAAAGGACAAGGATGTCATGATGACTTAGTTATTTATCATTTATGTGTGTTTTAGTGCTTCAAAGATTGTAAGCGCGATGAATCACATACCAAATAAAAATTATCATCGTTGCATAGTCATTTGTGTTCGGGTATATTTATTATGTTAGAAGTGAACTACACGTACAGTACAGTATATATTGTCAATATTTACATGTATTTACATGTGTATATTTATATTCATATAATTTGTATATAAATATATTTAATATATAACCATAACATATTTTTCTGAAATATATCCATGCATGTGTGTGTATTTATATACGGTGCATAGTACAGCCAAATTATTGAGACAGTTCGTTTCAAAGACCTCAGTTGTCTTTTGAAATTCTCAAAGAAAGTTCAAGGTTCAGACTTCGGTGTGCTTTGAAACACTGCTCCGGTTTGTGGTTCACGGTGTGTGTGTGTGTGCGTGTTCACTGCGTGTGTGTGCACTTTGGATGGTTTAAATGCAGAGCACTAATTCCGAGTAGGGGTCACCATACTTGGCCACATGTCACTTCAATAAATAAAATAACTACAGAACCAAATATTTACAAAGACCCGGAAAAAAATGTAACTATACTCACAGAAATATAAGGGCAGCACAACGTTTTTTTGTTGGCCCTGGTAAAAGAAATGTGGTCTTGAGCAGCAAATCAGCGTATTAAAAGGATTTCTGAAGGATCATTGTGACAATGAAGACTGGAATATCTTGTTGGAAATGTAAGCGTATCCATCACGGGATACTATTACTTTAACAAATATTACCATAGAAAAAAGCTATTTTAAATTGCAATACTTTCACACTATTGTATTTTATGCAATAATGCAGACTGGTTAGGCGAAAAACCTCTTCAAAATATTAAACGTTTTAACATTATAAACTCTAGTTATACAAAGTGTACAATGAATAATATCTGTGAGTTTCAGGACGCTGTTGATAATGAGCCTGGCCTTTTATAGACTAATAACCGGAATTATAACAAAAACAAAAATGCGGTTCCTTTACTCCTTACCTGTAGAGCCGCCTGAGACCCTCATGACGAGCTCCCCCAGCTCTCCAGCACCTGATGCTCCCGCGGTGTCTGCTCCAGTTGTGTCAAGCTTGTGTTGTTGCATGGTTTTTTGCTTCTTTATGTCGGCCGTACTGGGGGAAGTAGGTGCTTGTTCCTCTTTGCTTTTTTTTTGTTTTTTTCTAGCACGTAGGGTCCACGACGCAAGGTTATCGACCCAATGCGACATCCTTCCTAATTGAGGTTCTGCCTTGCCCTGGCCCCTCTCGGTTTAATAATTAGCCCTGAAGGATGTCTGTTGCGACATGATTAATGGGTGAAATTAACCACAATGTGTATACCACCGCAGTGGGGTCTTTCTTTGTGGGTCTACGTGCAACTATTGACTGCTTTCTTGACCCACCAGCGTTGCAGCAGTAAGTAGCCATGACGCTGCAATACAAAACCGGAGCATCTACCTGACAAGGAAAGGAAGAGCCCGAGTGGGGTGGCCGATCAAAGCGAATGGAGAAACGAAGGGGAGGAACCCGCCACAACAGAGCCACCGAACATAACTGAGAAGATGAAAAGAAACAAGAAGTGGGGGGGCCAGGAAAAGTCGGCGAACAGGGAAAGTTGGAGACAAGTAAAATGATTAAGGGACCATTAGGACTGCCGAGTGAAAATGCTCCGTGTAAACAGGACGCCAAACCAAACACATCACAAAGCGCGGGAAAGGCGGGCAGGATTATGGCAAGGATGGAAAAAATATGAGATGCTGGGGAGAGCTCCAGGTTGTATGGAGATATAGGCGGTCAAACCACCAGCACATAGCCAAAGTGAAAATGTGCTATACCATTGAGAGACGGTTAACATTTGAGATGTATATATTACATACAGTTTACGAGCTCGGCTGTGTTAGAGCGCTTAGATTGCGTTTGTTCGTTGGAGACACCCATTGGTGGCTGACAGAGCATAGCACGCGCAGTAAAGTCGCAAACGGCTGCTCAAACGAATTTCTAGGAACAAACATGCTGCTAGTATGCTGTAACGAAGACATAAATAACAAACAATACACTCGAGGGAAAGTCAGTGAACCTACAATAGGAGCTTCCAACGCTGGTCATACCGCACCCTAAGGACAACTGAACGTTCCATGGAAAGACAAAGTGCTGGGACTAGCAGAAGGACACATGAGAAACCTTCACAAGACAAAAAGGACCCAATTGTGGTTTGGGAAGCATAAAATCATACAATACCGTCTTCACATGTGTCATCAGGTAACTCACGACAGTTGCTCACCCTGGTTCGCACGGGTTTTGGCGCCCTGCGCAGCAGACCGCACCTTTAAGAACGGACTCATCGCGGCGCTCGGGGTCGCCTGGTGTTAGGGATATAACTCCTATATGTGCTTTTTTAGCGAGGTGCCTGCTTCCAGCATTCTCG
The DNA here is from genome assembly GCA_018155175.1 of Sinocyclocheilus anophthalmus. NCBI lineage: Eukaryota > Metazoa > Chordata > Actinopteri > Cypriniformes > Cyprinidae > Sinocyclocheilus > Sinocyclocheilus anophthalmus. Next base: position 5,247 of record JADLZN010008641.1, read on the forward strand.
CTGGACTAACTGCATGTTTTCCTCGCCGTGTCGACGCTGATTCTCGGTCATGTCGAGCCTGATAACAGCACTCCATCATGATGACAGGAAAGGGCAAACCGCAAAGGCCGCCGGCTGGGTATTTGAATACCACTAGTTAGGATGACTTTTGGGATGAGGGTTGGGGATAGACCTTTAAGTTTAAAAACTACTAGACGCAGTGCTAAGGGGAAGGAACGCTTTCATCGGGATACAAAGCTGTGGAGGCAATGGACAGAAGCTGAACTACGGCAGGTGCGGTAGGACAATCTTTAATGTTGGGCAAAACAGAAACGCTAGTTTTTGAACCACGCAGAATGCGGCCAACGTACACTGTGGTTCTCCGGTCTCTTGGACTGATGATTCACGTAATATGCTTTGGGACGGCTTTGCAAATGGATGAAAGAACGGACATTTTGAGCGGTCCGGGTCCGGTGGTCCATTAAATGGCTTTCGATTAACTCAATTGATTAATATCCTAAAACCATCTAGATAAATGCCCTAACACGCTAAAAATTACAATATGTAAACATATGTCCTGTGAATTGTGTCACCACAACAGTTTTAATTGATGTGATAAAAATTCTAACTCACAGAGGCTACTATTCTATGCTATTCATTCTATGGACCGTCCTGGTTTCTTGTTCTACTTGCGGTACCGAGGGAAATAGCTTAAACTAGCCAGAATATGGAGTCAATGGGGAGGTTCCCCTTCTTGGCTTCAAAAATGTTAGGAACCACTGCCTTTAGAGGGCCATCATGGTCCCTTGCTTATCACAGGCGTCGATGAACAGTGTTTCATGGAAAGATTTCTAAGTACTGGGCTATGATAATATAAATCTGTTGTATCTACGCTTTACATGGGAGAGTTTCGGGGTGTTCTCGTGTTTTCACTTTTAGTTGTGGTTGATAGTGTGCATTTTGTTTTACGGATTTTTAATTACATTTTACTTATTCTTTTAAATATATAGTTAGCTTTTGATTCTGTTTTAGGTTAAACTGTTCATTTCCGTTAGTTTGCCAGGCAATGCCTATGTTTAAATTTACGAGTTTTTAACATTTTTCTTCCCTTTATTGATTATATTTTTAGCTTTAGGTTTCAATTAACAAGATGTTTAAGTTTTTGCGTTGAATTAGTTTCGCAACATAGCAACATATCATTTTGTTTTCGTCGTTTTTTTTTGGTTTATGTCCGTTCCGAGATCGCTCATGTGTTGGTCTTGTTAGGTTAGTGCGTAGCCTGCCTGGTGCTTATGTATTATGCTTTAGAAAATAATTGAGCAAATTCCGATTACCTCCATATAAAACGTCATTTATTTTTATGAATGGTTGTCCGATATATGTAAAGAGCCAACGGGGTACTGGTGAGTGTGTAAAGGTGAAAGGGTTTTTGTTGAAAGAAACCAAAACCCTATCTTCAAACGACCATACATCTGAACACGTGGGGGGGATAGGGGGAGGTTATGTTGCCAAGCCATGGTAGCAAAAGGTTACCAAACATTCTGTGGAGAGAGTCAATACATAACCAATAAAATCTGTTGTATAAAACAGTATTGGCAACCCTGTATCTCAACAACCGATCTTGTACCTTAAAAACTTCTTTGTATATGGAAATGGCTTTGGTTGCAGAGTATCTTTGCCACATTTGTACCGAGGCAGTAAAGCACAAAGGAGAGCCTCTGAGTTGGTCAGGGAAGCAACAATGTCGGTGCCTAATCCACGAGGCAGGGTGACAAGGGGGCGTAACATTGCATTCGGAATCCAGTGTGATATGTGGGAGGTAAAAGAACTCCTGACGTTTGTTTTAGCACTTAATGCTTAAACTTACCAATAACTTGTACACCGTGCTGATAATATCGCTTTATTTGTGCATAATCAAGGACAAAATTGAATGGGATTTGTGTCCTCGAACAATAAATCACAGGGGCAAAGACGTTTGTGGAATTACCAATAGTCAAGTGCACAGCGAAGAGTCAACGCTGCTCTCCTCCAGCAGAGCAACCAACACACACAGTGCATACATAATTGGATATTACTAAATACCACATAAATAGTTGACAGCCATGTGCAGTGTAGTTAGAAGGTTCTGATTGATGAGACATAGCTGCAGGTGTCATTAGGTCGTTCCAACTGGGTAGGGATGGCCGTTGCATTTTTCCGATAGTGGGTAACACCGCTGAGCATCTGACTTCACTAACAAGAGGGCACCAAGCATGGCGCGTGTCACTACGAAACTGGTAACAACCTTTTACACCTACCACAACACAAAGACAGGATCAGAATCCGTTTAGATCTGCTAGCTATGTAGTGTTTTCTTCCCTTTCCTCCGTTGAGAACTTTCACAATCATAGAAATGAAAAAGAGAATAGTACGATAGTGGTCCATTATTTACTGATCATATCTAAAGATGATTGCTCATAAACTTCTGTGGTGAAATTAGAGAACCCTCACAAGGAACGGCTCCATTCTTTGCTCTTTAAAAATCATTAACAAATTATAGGTTATGTGGAGGACTAATGAGTTTTGTCAGGTCCAGGGTTAAGCACCGGGAACCATGTCACAAAAATTTGGTTAGACGGCACAGACCAGGCATGTTCAGGCTGATAACAATTGTCCTTTTCGTAAAGTATTTACATCTTCAGACACCGCAAAAGCCTGAAGCATGCACGCATCGCATTCATCATGAGGGAAGAAGACGTTGATTCAGTCCCCTAGCATTATTTTCAGAGCCTTTTTCTCATGCCCAATGCTGATGGTCGACCACAAGCTCGCGTCAACAAACACAAAAGTTCCAGTGCTTGGTACTGTGTGCTTCATTTTGGATTGCATGAGGTTTATCACAAACGTGTGGGGGCGAGACGGGTGAAGAAGGCCCGGTCCTTGGAGGGTGGGACCGTCCAAAAATTATTCCCCTCAATCATTTCCAAGTGTGTTCAAGTCAGTAGATGGACCTCAACTGCTTACCTGGAAACCCTAAAAGGTACAAGAGTAAGTGCCAGTAATTCGCCCAAGAAAAAATGCCAGATCCCAAAAACGCCGTAGTCGTGTTTTGGAAGTGATTCAGTGACCTTCACCCCAGGTGTGAAACCCTTACCCATCAATGTTTACGAGATCAATATATTGCCTACGTAACCATAAAGGTAAGGCGAGGCAGGGTTCCATTACTATAGGGAACCATTGTACTTATTTCCCGTTACAATCATTTGTCGTCCTCTTTGAGAACGACTCTTTGGGACAGGCATGCATGTTCCGATAGACAGTTTGTCCAGTAATTGACTTGGGTGTAACAGACTTCCTCCCTCGTAAGATTGGTCGTCAAGCGATTCCCCATGTTTGGTATCTCTCTGGAATACTCTCCTTTTTGAACAGTACAAAGACACAACACATAATGATTATGTATCTTAAATAATGGTAATATATCAACCAAATGACAAAGTAACATCAGCAACACAGATTTGGTCGATGGCAAAAGGTCAAATTGAGTTTTAGAAGAACTAATGCTTGTATTCAAGGAGGAGCTTAGAGATACTGTGAGCAGTGGCAATGACAGCCAGAATGATTTATAATGTACTGCTGTTGAGAAAAGTGAAATCACATCATTGTTCTAACCTCTTCATCTATGGGGTTCTTTTGGTTATAAAGCTCCTCAAAACGTCTGAAGAGATTCTCCAGTTTGGAGAGGTATTTACTGCGTGTAGGATGTCTCTCTGGCAGCACCCTTAAAACCCTCTTTATCCCCTGCTGATTAACCCAAAGCCACAAATCCTGTAGATCTCTCTGCTGCACTGGCTCCTCTTCATTACTCATATTCTAGAGAACAGAGTGAGAGATGAACAAGATAAGAAAGAGGGAATGAGAAGAAGAGGAACGGTATAAGGGAAATGTTCAATCATATTAGAATTGTTGTGCTTTATAGGCATGTTTTTTTTTTTTTTTACAATGTCAGAGTCCCGTAATGTTAGTTAGGTCTAAGGTCACAGGGTTTATGCCAGGTCAGTTCAAATCAGGGGTTCAGATTATGATATATATATACGTTTTGTGTGTGTGGTCGATCGAGTCGATCGATGCTATCTATCTCTCTACTCTATCGATCGATCGATCTATCTATATCTATCTAGCTATCTATCTATCTATCTATCGATCTAGCTATCTATCTATCTATCTAGCTATCTATCGAGATGAGAGAGAAGAGAGATAGATACGAGAGATAGAGAGAGAGAAGAGAGAGGAGAGACGCGGAGAGAGAGATAGAGCGATGGAGAAGAGGAGAGAAGATACATTGACATTGTTCCAATACCAGGAACGAAAATGCTATAGTATTCCAAATTTTTGTATATTCCCTGTTTTAAATAGCACGTATACATATACATCGTGGGTTAAAACTTATAGCTCTTAAAAACATTCGTTTGTTATTCTTGTACTTCAGTCCCATTAAAAAACTAGGGCCTAGAGTATTCGTCTATTACATATATATTGTGGTTGATATAGTCCATCTGTGCTTTTATCCATTTTATGATAAGACTGTATAAAGTACAATAGTTACTTTATTTCTGCCATGGCGCAATCTTATCTTATTATTATATTATATTTTTTATGATCTAGATATGTCGTCAACCAAGTTTTGTGATCACCCTGATTTTGGCAAATGCGCGAGTCACAGGCCCTTGAGAGCTCCTGAAAACATAAATTCCATCTGACTCTATTATAAGTCACGATTCCTTACATTATCTGGCAAGTAGGTGACACGACAGAAAAATTAGCTAATTTGGTGTGGGAATTTTGCACAGAGTTTGGCTTTAAGTGAGTCAGAATCATTGGTTGGGGACATTGTCATGAGATAAAGGACTTATTACCGCCTGCTGATGTTCTATCCTGAATCCTCTCTATGCAGTTTGAATATTAGTTAATGGGAAAGTTCATTGTCTTGGTAGAATAGACTTGTAACGAAACCTGTTATTGACAGATCCTTCATGTCTGTCTCATGCATATTAATTAGCCTAATATTTTCTTTTTTTCCTTCCCATAGGGGTAGGCTGTAACAAAAGCCCTAAAGCCTACAACTTTTAAAATATCGACACTAGCGTTCAAAAATTAGAAAGCATTTGTTACCATAAAACGTCTCCTATAGGTTGCATTTGCTGTCCCTTACCGGTTGTCCAGAGATAACAGAGATCTGGGGTGCTGCACTTCTGCGGGACTGTTGAAGAGCCAAAGAAAACCTAGAAGGGACAGAGAAGAATAAAGGGCTTTCACATAATTCCATGCCTATAATAAAAACCATCATAGACATGAATTGTTGTTTTTGAACTCAAAGATTTTAGAGTAAAATCAAAAAGCCTTTACCTGTGCATTATTTATACAGAATTGTTGAATTAATTATTCAAAAGGTTTGAAGGAGCACTATATATTCAATATATCGTGAGTTAATTTACTAGATTATAGAGGTAAGTCATATTTACTTTCAGTTTTGTTTGCCTGAGTTTTTGTGGTGCAGAATGTCGGCCTGTGGGGGACTCGCTGCAATGTCTCGTTGAGATACAGGACTCGTAAGTTGGCATAAATAAGAGTTAGAGCTGTACAACGCGTTCAACCACAACCAATGTTACACGGATAGTGTTTTTAGTTTTCACACACACTGATCACTACTGCAGAACGAAAATCTCTGAACATCGGGTCCATCAAAAAAGCAAGCTAAACATTAAAGCCATAATTTCCACCACACAAGATCTTCTCATCTACAGTGGTGTAAAAACAGGATGAAATTTCATGAGACGATTGGAGCTCTTCAGAAGATAAATCAAACCTCAGCAGAGTTACTGGGCAGTAAATCTGAGGCTCTGATCGTGTGTCCCTATTTTAAGCTGAGATTTGTAATGGTTAAAGATAAGTGACTCTTAGCTTGGCTATGAGGCCCAGGGCGGAAAGGACAATGGCCGGGGCCTGTCATGTCGCATCTGGTCGTGTCCTTTGCTGTGGATCAAGTGCGGGTGGCCTCTGTTGGTTGATCTGTGCAAACTATAGGCAGGAGATGTACCCACGATACGTGACAGGTCCAGGGGGGCAAAAGTCCTTCAGAGACCAGTGAAGGGCGAACTCGGGACTTTTCCGAGGGCCAGAGGTATTTGTCATGCCACAGAACCTGGACTATTTACTGGTGTCCAACCACTCAACCCCCACCTCCCGTCAAAGTTATTCTGGCTTTTTTGGCCTGGTATCCCCCTCTTTTACCTTATGCATCTGTCTGTCTCTCTCTCTCTCCTGAACACAGGAAGTGGTGACATTATCAGTCACGTCTTAGTTCTTCAATAGCAGCACCACATGCAGTAGCTTTCCTCAAACATATGTTCAGCTTGACACTCATTTCCGAAGAAACAAGAGACCAGATACGCAAATGTTAAATCCACACACTTAGTCCTAGTAAACAGTTTCTCTCCTCTTAGCTGAGCAAGTATAAATCATTAAGTTTTTCTGTATAGGGCCATTGAAAAAATATTTATGTCTAGCACTGTCACATCCAAATTTCCCATGCACACAAATGAAAATCTTCAGTGTCCTCTTTATTATACAACTTAAATCCCTTAATTACTAGTCTTTACTTACCCAGCAGCCCCCTGAGGAGCCGGCATTCAGACTGGACCATGGTTCTGCTTATTCTCTGCTTGCACTGTAATATGGGTCTAAATTCCAGAAAAATTCTTCTGTCTTCTTGGTCTTTAAAATAAACAAACAAACAAACAGAATAGTCAGAACAAATATCACACTAGAATTTTGACTGCCATTACATGACTTTCTGTGTATACAACTACCTTTCTAAAATCTCTTGCTGGACAAAGAGAACCAGGGATGACACATCTGAATTCATTTACTCTCCTTTTGGATGGTAAAATATTTAAATATCCAAAGAAAGACTGATCTGGCATATCTCATTTTAATGGCAAAAAAGTTGTAAAAAAAAAAAACGTGAAGCAGGGAAAGGGAACACTGCTCATCTGGGCTGGAGCTTTGTCATAATGTTCCTCTGTTTTTCTTCTCCAGAGCTTGTGCAGCTGTGTAAAACAAATCCAGATGTTGTCTCTTGGCTTCTTTCGAAAGGAAAAATTAAAATTCCTTGTAATCCTAAAGGGAATATAATGTCTTGGCATAGCAAGTTTGTGACTAATAGACGTGATGAACACGAGGGGCAGAATGTACGTATTTAAAAAAAATTGTGGCTTTGTCAGAAATGTCTTAATATTATTTTGTTGGATATGAAAAAAATCATCATTACACATAATACAAATGTGGATCTGTAAAGCAAAACCACATGCAGGAAGAATCTATGAAGTACAGAATATGAGCCAGAACAAATCATATCCTTTATGTCTTCTATCATATCCTTTGTCATCTTCTATCTGACATAATATTTTAACTATTATTCTACTAGAATTTTTTATTTTGCAATTAGTTAATTTTCTCTGCACTGATCAAAACTCAATCTAAAAGATCTGTTTGATTTTTCTCTCCTAATCTAAAGCCGATTTTGTCTGTTGAAAAAAGATTGCTGCATACATACATTTCATAATGTTGTTTTATTAATATAGCGTTCTTTATTTAAGCCAGCTTTTTAATGGTATATTTGCCATGTGTAAATGCGCATCATTTGCCAACTAAGGCCAATATTCTGGTTATGCTTTTAAAATAAACTTCTGGAAATACTAGAGAAGTCAAATCATCAATTCTCATTCCTGTTTTTCACAAATATTTTATACACCACCAATATTTTATAAAATAAAAACATCACCTAGGATTCCCTATATTTGGACAAACACAGAAATAAATGAATGTTCAGTTCGAATATGATGTTGAATTACCCAAAATTCAGATTATTTCCATTCAATGGCTTATTCAGATTTAGAAACTGCTACTGCTGGAATATTGGTTTAATTTATGGCAGTCAGGTTAATACATTTATATGACGCGAAGAAGAAGATGAAGACGATATAAGAATATGACCAAATTCTGATTCATATCCGAATTTTCTTGTGCATCTAAACGCAATGAATGACTGTGGTTCAAAAATAAATAAAGATAGTAAAAATTAAGGAAATTAGTCAAAATAAAAATAATGTATATAAAAAAATGAAAGTAGGCCTATCATTAAAGCAATACATCATGCATCATGAATGCAATGACAGTTCATAAATTATGGCTATAATTCGCGTGCTCGCTATCGACTTGACATAAAACTGTTGATGTAGGCTATCAGTTATATTTTGGTGTCAGAACATGTTGCAGATTCACCTGTTATCTAATCAAATCAAATCAAATCAAAAGCGATCCGTCAGGTGACCGCGCTGCATAGTTGGACATTGGCTTGGATATGAAACGCGTTGGGCTTTATTCCAACAGGCTATAAATCGCATTTACACGCGACACAGTTCAGTAGCACAACGAATATAAATAAGGCACAAACCTTTCGATTCGATGAGCTACGTTGTCTCAATGGGAAACCATCTGCGGAGTACTTTCAATAAACAGCAGTTGTTTGCTTAACCCTGTAGATATGACCGCTGACACTTCCAGAAATGCAGAGTAGGCTACTGACCGAAGTAGTAAATTCGCCCCTTTTTCAATGCAACGTCCACCCAAAAGACTCGGAAACTCCCTTTTCTTTATGTCACCTTTTTATGTTAAGTCTATATACACCCGCCTACAGCCTTCTCCACTCGAAGGTACCACGAGAATAACACGCTGAGGAAAGGACGACAGTCGATGAGACTGTTACTTTCACTTTTGGGTCTACATAAACTATTAACTCATCAGTGACTGGATTTGAATAAAGGTGCAGCGTTTTTGACCTAAAAAAGCGAAGAAACCTTTACTGCTGCCTTTGTATGGCCGCACAACCAATAGAGTCTGATCCCCCTAATGAAAGTTTGAAATGTTGGGGGTCTTAAAATAATTTTTACATATAAGTAAATACGTTTGAACAGTGTTTTCGAACGTTTCATAAACTCAAAAATGTACGAGTTAGTCTGAGACAGAGCGCGCTAAATTTGTAGCAAAAACTGCTCGATAGTCTGTAGCTTGTAGGTCGGTACATTAAATGAAAAATACGTAGGCCTGCTGTCATTATCACATTATAGTACAATTACATGCAACAAAAATGAAATAAAAGTATCGAATTTTGTTTAAAAATTCTTTCATAAAGTTTATGTTAACTGGACAAGACAAACATCAGACATCAAACAGAAATTACAGACAAAAAAAAAAGACCCACCTGTAAGTCAATAAGGCACATATACTGCGCAACATCTGCAGTTTTACAATATAAAGGAGTCAAAATTACCCGTAAACTGACACTGAAATTGGTTCACCAAAACGAGTTATCGACTAACCGTCAATAACACCTTAAGTATGCCTGCATTAGTCAAGAGGCAGCCAAGCATCAGTTCAAGCAGATGAGTAAACCTCATTCACCTACGCACATTACTAATTTATTCCCTACATTTACTGCGGTTCTGTGGTGACAGGCTTGGCACAGTTGTACACTTTTAGGAATTTCATGACAAATGTTTTTCAGACTCTGAAGCGCCTCATCTCGCAGCACAATGGACAGTGGGCATATGGATAACCAACGCACGCTGGCCTTGGATTGCTTTGTTAATGGCCACAATGCCCCTCTTGTTTTGTAGTAACTTTAATATCTTTTTAGGGGCATAATCACTTGATGATAGTGCTATCTATGCTGTCCTAACAAAGGCCAGAGCCACTCAAGACCCAAGAAGACAAACGAGAGGGACATTCCAAGACCCCCACCAAACCATCTGTCAACCTAGATTATATCACATCAATATGGAAACCCCCCAAAGGAAGAGTGAAAGAAAACTTCTTAATGTGCCTCAAAACATCACCAGGTTTTAAACAACACCACAAGACTCAACCTACTTATACGGCCTGACCCCCTTCGGTTGCCGAGAGAGCTCAACGCTCTGCAACTTAAGAAAACACATACAAATAGAAAAAACACCAGCAAATTAAGAAAACATCTTCATCAGTTTGACAACACACCTGCTGCAAATCCTCACAACACATGCATATGAAGAAACGCGCTGCAAATCCTCAAAACACATGCAAATGAAGAAACGCTGCAAATCCTCACAGCACATGCAAATGAAGAAACGCTCTGCAAATCCTCACAGCACATGCAAATGAAGAAACGTGCTGCAAATCTTCACAACACATGCAAATGAAGAAACGTGCTGCAAACCTCACAACACATGCAAATGAAGAAAAGCTGCAAATCCTCACAACACATGCAAATGAAGAAACACTGCAAATCCTCACAACACATGCAAAGGAAGAAACCGCTGCAAATCCTCACAACACAAGCAAAAGAAGAAACGCTGCAAATCCTCACAACAAATGCAAATGAAGAAACGCTGCAAATCATCACAACACATGCAAATGAAGAAACGCGCTACAAATCCTCACAACACATGTAAATGAAGAAACGCGCTGCAAATAGCACGGACCGCAACGGAAATGTTTCAAGGGGACCCAGAAAAGTGACGGACCCGGCTGGGATTTTTTTTGTGCAGTGGCTTTTTTTTTTTTGAGTTTCGCTAGTGATTCCTTTTTTTTTGTTGGTTTTTTATTATATCGAGATATACTCAGACAGGGAATACAAGTCATAGCAATACATTTACATACACAACGCGAATACAAACAAAATTAGATAATAAAAAGAAATTAACAGAACAAAAAGCAATAATAAAAAGTTCAACATCTGTTTCTTTTTTTAAATAAATATCTAAATAAATTTAAATAAAAAACTACTTAAATGGAAATTACACATGTATTCCGTTGTCCTTTCTTTCATTAAATTGTATGCCCAATTTTAGGATTTTTTATGTTGATTTGAAATGATTTTCTGAATCTCTCTGCTCATAACTTAATAAGAAAGCTGTTAAAGCTACTGTGTTGATGGAAAAATATTGACTTTGATGTAAGGGTTACCTCCTGTGTATTCTTTGAAGTTTACATTTTATATGTAATTTTCCATTTAAGTTATTTTTATTTATTTATGATTTATTTAAAAAAAAAGATGTTTAACTTTTTATTCATTTGTTTTTGTTCTGTTTATATTTCATGTTTATTATTCTTTATGTAGGGGTGTGGTATGCTGGTGGTGGGAGTGAACTTGAGCTAGGACTGAGCCCCTGTGCAGGTTATATCTGCAATTATAAAAAAAATAAAAAAAATAAATAAGGAATCAGTAGCAGAAACTCAAAAAAAAAGCCACTGCACAAAACAAATCCCAGCCGAGTCCGTCACTTTTTTTGGGTCCCCTTGAAACATTTCAGTTGTGGTCCGTGCTATTTGCAGCGCATTTCTTCATTTGCATGTGCTGTGAGGATTTGCAGCGCGTGTATTGTCAAACTGATGATGATGTTTTCTTAATTTGCTGGTGTTTTTTTTCTATTTGCATGTGTTTTTTAATTTGCAGCTCGTTGAGCTCTCTCGGCCACCGTACCTGACATTACTTTTTTTATTATTATTTACCAGTGCAGTCACTTAAATTCAGACCCTAGGACAGTTTTTATGGGTGGGCCCCCAACATCACAGATCCCAAGAGAATATTCCTAGTTCCCCACATCCTTTCTTGGGATACACTGACAATTTGAGAGTTGTCCAACCATCCAGGCTTGGATTTGGTGACACGAGGATCCACAATTTAGATTATAAATTACAAAAATCATAGCCTTCTGTTGGCACAGTCAGAAGCAATTTAAGGTTACTGCAATAGTGCAATGTTACATGTGAGAGATAAAACTATTGACTGTAGATGCACACTGAACTGGAACAAGCTCACAGCATATAACTTAAGTACTTGCAAAAATTGCAGCCTTTCTCATATTGCTCAATACTCCCAACTGTATTCCACAGCATGACTGCAAAAATTTGTAGGTGCAAATTATTGAAGGTGCAACTAAAGTGAAAAATGGACTGTAGGGGGGAACGTTGTAGAAAATGATTTTCATTTCATTAACATTGTGGGTTTAAGTGTGATCAGGATGTGACTCACTCTAATGGAATACTTATCAAACATAACATCATAGTTTGTCTTCACTATGATATCATGCTCCACTAACTGAAGCAATTGAAATTAGAAAATGACAAAAGAATGATATATGGAATGGAATCTTTCAAGTACAGTGATATGCACCATTTAAACTAGTGCTGTTATACTTCAAAATGGAACACATTACAAATTCAGTCCTGTACCAATGCAGAACTTGCATCATTCAGGGTTTTAAAAAGAACAACATATTTGGTACCTATTTTGGTATGGAGAATTGTTAAAGTTAGCTGTAACTTTAGCCCATGGCAGTATTCAACCTAATGTGAAAGTATCAAGAAAATCAAGGTATTAAATACATTACACTAGCAGTGTTGGTCTGTCTCTAAATAACTTTTCAATTCAACAAAAGGTAGGGTGTCAGGTCAACTGCAATCAGATAGCAATCTATGAATAAAAATCCCTTTTTTAATATTTGTTGAAATATTTTTAAAAAAAGCATATTAACTCACTAAGGCTGAATGACTCAATGCCATGAGAAAGATGCATGATCATTATGGGGCTTCACCAAAAAAAAAAAAAAAGGCTTAAGAAAACAGTGAAAACCTGCTTTGCCTGTGGGTGCAGTTAAAGACATACAGCAAGTCTTGTGACAAACACGGAAATACACGAGAAAGTTAAAAACAAAAAAAAAAGTTTATTGACATTCTCACACTTCATGACATAAACAGCACAATTTCTTTCAGGTTCCCTGGGGTTGGATTAATAGCGCTTCAAAATAAAAAAATAAAAAAAAAAGTTAAAACCACAACAGTTGCTGTTCCATGTAGAGACAGAAACTAAAGCTATTTTAACAATTTTCACGTTTTTACGAGAGTGAACAGTATTCTAACTTTCAAAAGAGACAATTTAAACAGCCAAAACGTGAATGATGGAATGTTTTATGCAGACTGATTCATTCAATAAAACGTGGATTCAATTTGCATTGTGATAGCTACAAAATTAGTAATAGACATTTTTAAAGTCTACACATAAAAAAGCCACTCCTGTACACAAGCTGTTGTAGTTCTTTGCCTGAAAACATTCCTCTGAAAATATGTCACTATGCAACCACTCAATATGAACTAAATAAAACAGATGCTTTGTACTGAGTATAGTACCAATAGTCATTTCAAGCAGGACAAGGTCATTGACCACTGGGACTGTGACAGCTCCCAGCTGGCCCCAGTTAAAGGGGGAACTTCCTTCAGCCTTCACCAAAATGTTGCTCCTATACTTGTGGTAGGAAAGTTGAGACCACAGCCATGGGAGGCCTGGAAAAACAATACATTTTCTCATGGTGCGCCTGCCAGATGCGAAGATACTAGAAGGCATAGCGTGTTCGGATGTCTTCCAGTTTCTTCGACACTTCTGGAGGCGTGCGGTCCAATTCCTCAGAGACGCTCTTCTGCTTATGTGGGTCCATGGAGTTAAACTGCTCACAAAGGTCTCCATCGATCACATTCTGGAAGCATACAAGCAAAGTCAGTGAGAAAGATGAGGCCAACCGATGTAGCAAGCTACCCAAAGTGATGGACACCATTTCAAAGATGCCACACAAAACATAAGTAGATGATTAAGAACTAACTAGAAACTGTTAATACTAAAGCTGTGATATTAACAGTGTTTGCCCTTACCTTTACTGGAAAATAGTACGAGCGGAAGCTGAGGTGATCACGGCCACACAGAGGGGGAAACTCAGAGCGCATGTGCATCTCCAAGTGCTGGAAGAAGTCATGATCCTAAAGACAGATAAGAAAAACATTTACACAATTTAAAAACCTTGTTATTTAATGTTTGATAACTAAAGTTGCACCATACACATCACAGTCTCTACTCTGATGGCCTGAAGTTAAGGAAGTGGCCTGTCCTGAAGCCTTCACCTCTTCTGTTTCAGTGGTTTTAGACTTATGAAAGACCATTGCACATTAGCACTCCTCTTATGTAATTACTGGTTATTCATAATTTAAGGAACTGTACCTCATGAGAGGTGAATGGCACCAGGATGCCAATGCCTCCCGATAGTGTGGTGTACACCAGGGACTCTGATCCTCCAGGGATGAGGGTAGTTTTCTGGAGGGACAGGACCGTCTCTCCTATGTGATAGTTAATAATCACCTCGGCCTGTAATTGACAAAGAAGAAAAAAAGGACAACAGGTATGGATTAAAATGGGGCTTGAGAAGGCTGTTTTTGCTTGTCATAGGTAAACTGGAGAAAAAAAAAAAAAAAGAAGGCACTTCTGAATATGAAGCATCACTTCATATACGATACCAATACCTAGAAAAGTGCATGGTGTCCTCTGTAAGGCAAAGATTAGTAAAGATTGGGGGCAAAAAAACCCTAATACCATCAGTAATAATAATACTGATGATCAAAGAGAATATAAATTAGATGTAATCTGTAATACATTTTTAAAACAATTTTACATTTAAATTAAATTCTCAACCTAATATACTAAAAATGAATGTAGTCATTACATTATAACATATAAAACTAGTAAGACCTACGTTCATCTTTGGAACACAAATTAAGAAAATGTTAATGCATTCCGAGAGCTCTCTGACCCTACATAGACAGCAAGGATCCTACCAATTTCAAGGGTACCAACCAAGAACACGACAAAAAGTCCATGACTCAGTCGGTCAACCGTAATTTGTGAGCTACGAGATACTTTGTGTGTGTGCAAAAAAAATAAAATAATGACTTCAACAATTCTTCTTTCCCAAGTCACCCTCTGCCTCCAATATGGAGAGTACCAAGATGCGGACGAATCTAATGTTTTGAGGAGTATGTGTGGCCATCAGTCACCGCACCGGTGTGGATACTGTACTAAAGAATCACAGATTCTAGCCTACATCTTGGAAGTATGACCCAAATAAGAATTTTCACCGTATAGTGTCATCTGAATAAGTATGTAACAAGTCTGCCACGTTTGTTCTGTCCAACTGAGGAAAAAATTATTACAATAAATTGCGCTACCAATGGCGATAAAAATCCAACAATCGCTTAGCCAAGTTAGTTCATATCACATTAAAACGTGCAAATTATTGTTATACTTTGTTCTCAAATTGTTAATGTTAACAAAATCAGCATGAAGTGACTAGAGGTGTATGTAGTGTGTATTAGCGTTACCTGTAGATTTCAAATTCTGTACAGTCTAATCCCATTCGAATTTCATATGAAGAAATTCTAAACATGCGATATAGCCTTCTAGCTGGGACAGCTTTTAAGTTTACAGACGTGATGTAATGACCCAGCGGCATGCTCGAATTTCCCACGAAAACCTACCAGTACCACTCA
Organism: Sinocyclocheilus anophthalmus; assembly: GCA_018155175.1. Taxonomy (NCBI): domain Eukaryota; kingdom Metazoa; phylum Chordata; class Actinopteri; order Cypriniformes; family Cyprinidae; genus Sinocyclocheilus; species Sinocyclocheilus anophthalmus. Next base: position 20,667 of record JADLZN010008641.1, read on the forward strand.
AATTAGAAAACATTATTATAAGCTCACCGTTGTGAATCGGGCTAAAGTAAGGCGGTAGTTTTGAACACTGGCTGGTTATATACTTGCTCAAATTGATTTTGGAGAGTTTTTAAACAAAAAAAAGTTAGACTGCAGCTTTAGATTTAAAAACATGCAACTGAGCTCAACTCTCCAACCGAAGAGCTTTAACTACAGGATTCTGGTCAGGGCTCTACGCTAACTTTTCTTTTTAGAAGCACTTGTGCTCCTAACTTAAAGGGGGCCACACAAGTGTCATATGATGCGATTTCTATTTTTCCTTTCTCTTTGGAGTGTTTACAAGCTGATTGTGCATAGATAAGATCCCTGAAGTTGCAAAGACTAAAGTCTCAAAACCAAAGAGATATTCTTTATCAAAGTTAAGACTCAGCTCGTTCTGCCAATGCCTTTCGACACGCCCCCACTTATCTACCTCACTATGTTGAAATATTTGCATAATGCTGCCCAAATGTTCACGCAGAGAAAGAAGGCGTGGTTTCTGTAACTGCAGTTAGTGTTGAAGCAGCTTGTCAGGGAGACGCTGTGTGATTCAGTATGAAAGGAAAAGCACTTTATTTGGCCTTTCCGGAAGTAGATGCATTTAGAAATATTTAATATTACTTACAACAGAACAGCAAAGCATTTAACGGACGACCGTTTTCGTGAACCTAGGAGAGGAGGTATTCTGACTTTATGACAATCGGCGCATCACAGTGGAGTACGCTGTCTTAACCGCCTTGTGTTACGCAAACACATCCCAGCTGTCAAGCACTGTGTCTTTCACGCACTCCCCTTTCGGGCTCTGTCTTGATATTTACTTTGAAAGCTTGAAGCTGGTGATTATGGTAAGGGGCGGTACATTTCTGACGAGTGCTTGTGGTGTTCGGCCAATCAAAATGCATTGGGTCAGCTGGCCAATCAGGGCAGACTGCGTTTGTCAAAGGAGGGGGCTTTGTTGAAAATTACGTGTTTGAGAGAGGCGGGGCATAGGAGGACCTACAATAATGTTCAGTATTTAAAAAATAATGTGTTTTTAGAACATTAATTGGATGCGCACACTTCAATTTTTTTAAGAGCACCTTCTAATCAATAATCCAAAATGTTATCAAAAATTAGCCTTCCCATTATGAGGTGATATTTGACTCAAAGTGATTAACAGCGGAATTGTTTTTACCATTGTAATGGCATTTTTCTAACGTTATTAGTTTTATTAAAAGTGTCATCTTTTGTCAAATTCAAAAAATTATATTTATAAGCTTTTTAAAAATTTTACTTAAACGACAGAATAATACGAAGTAGAATAAAAACATAAAGTTAAAATCAATGATCATATTTATTTAACAAAATTAATTTTAGATGTAGGCACCGAAGAACCAAAAAGTGGCTTGTGTACTTTCGACATTTAATGAAGGCTCCGAGGGATCATATGCAATTCCATCCATAAATTATTAATAGATAATGTTTTGAATATAGAACTATTAAATTATTTAAATAATTGAAAAGATACTTTAAAAATGAAACTACAACTGCCAGCAGGTGGCGGCAAGTCCCTGATTTTATCACTTAATCATTCATTCAATTGATTCATTCGAGGTGTTCTTCCAAGAATATCCAAGTGACTATATTTTGAATGGGTAACATGATACTGACTCACTAGATTGGGTTTAAAAACGCCCCTTCCTTATACACGACACTCCAACTGTGGTTGAATGGAATTTCGCTGGGTTCTTTGTTTTTAAACCTACTATTTTCACGACGAAAGAGCAAAATCACGATACATTCAGATGTCTAGGCAGGACACTGCCAGTCACTTAATATTAATTTATTGTTTATTGAACTGTTGTATTAATTCAGTATCACATTTAAAAACTCCCTTAAAAATCATTCAAAGCGGTCACTCATCTTAGTTAATTGCGAGCTCACATTTATAATCAACGAATTATATCAACTCTCAACACTGCGCAATGAATCTCTAATTTACATCCTGTCTACACTTTGCTTATGAAAGGATTCGTGAGATATGTCTGTGATACATTACTCAACGCTGCAGAAACACATACCCTTTGAAGCTCCCCTCAGTGATCACAATCACAAATATGATGATCTGGTCAGTCGCACTGGTGCTCCTAAAAGTTTTCATAGTCGCACGCAGTAGTTTTAAGTCGCAAATGCGACTGAAATGGTCGCACTGTATAGCCCTGCTGTGTAATTAGAGAAAAACTGTGTTTGGTCCTAAAACAAATTTTAATAGAGCATTAGGTATACATAACCTTTACTTGTTACTTCATCTAAATCTTGTGTAAACATTTTTTTTTTTCAAAGTAGTGAACTTGACTCATTTTAATGCTTAAACAAAGCTTTCCTATCATTATACTTAAAGATAAACTTTTAAAATATGCTCATAAGGGGAAAGGGTTTCATTCAAGTAAGCACTAGATCTGACATTGAACAGGTGGAAATGACAAATGGGAGTTAAATATCCAACACTGGCAAATAAATATCGAATATCACTGATACAATCAACTTACAGAAAAACCCCCATTAATATTGGCTAATAATTTAAATTGTCATGATATATTGTGCATCCCTAGACAAGTTCTACAACAATGTTCATACCAACCACCCAGTCCAGCTCAGTCCTGATTACACATGCTTTAGGCATGTCCGTCAAAGCTAGACGCAAGTCATTGGTGTGCAAATAGGGACTTTCCCTTGTGTCCACCTAAACATTTCCATGCTCCTAATCTGCACATAATGATCTCTGGCGAGAGGACAAGACTTGCTGCTGAGGTTTCAGAAACAGATTGGAGTGTGGACTCCTGCCAAATGTTTTGGGGTGCAGGTCTCTGAGTGTGCGCAAATGAGAACAGCAACCTCAAAACCAACCAGACAGACAAAAACAATGAGGAACAAGTGGTAAGGCCAGCTCCGTGCCAAAGGTCTTTCCGGGACCTGTGGGAAAGTTGAGTAATGAGGGTAGAAGAAACTTCTACCTTTTGTGATGCTCCGTTAAGCAAGCCTCTGTCCCACAATGCTTTGTTCCCTGTGGGGTCCTCATCAACGTCATCGCTGGTGTTGGGAGGCAGGCGGACCTGAAAATCAACATGAAATGAGTATGCAGTCTGTAGCAAATGTATACAGATGATGACATTTTGTGAAAATGCAACTGCTAACAAATTATGCCACTGACAATTTGTCAAGATGTTAAAAAGCTCATCTATACTAAAATATTCCCTGGAATCAAAGAGTTTACACTGACTTGGCAAACAAACTCATTATCTGGTACATGTGTGATACTGGTCTTAAAGATTTCAAAACCAAACAGGTGATGACACTTACAATGCAGATATTTCCAAACTTATCCGCAGCAGCCATGGTGTCATAATCAAGCAGGCAGGCGGTTGTGACCCAGCGAGGATATGTATCGTCGGCAAAGATGATGAGCTGGTTCTCGTTGCGTCTGTAGCGCACCCAGAATAGACTTTCCTGAACATCGGATACTATCACGCGCTGCCCAATAGTGTGGATGCCCGTTACCAAGTTAGGAACATGCTGCAAGAACAAAAAAAGGAGACTTAGTCATTTTGGTTGGAGGCAGGTTGGACCTCTTTTTAAAGCTTATGTCAAAGACATACAAAATCTCATTAAAGGAGCAACACTTTCTCTACTTGGCTGTTTCTCAAATATATTAACACTTTATGCCAGTGCTGATTACTTATGTGAAAAATAAACTTGTCTGCAAGCTTATTTAACATCACTTCAGTGAAGTACTCGACCACTTTGTGGTCTGAACTTCAGTTTCAATGTTTTTCATGTGGTTATTCATCAACATGAAGTACTAAAGTAGTGCGTCACTGATGTTACTTTCATATTTTTCAGTGTTTCAAAGAAACGAAAAATGCTTGTTCACTTCCTCTTGAAAAAAAAAAAAAAAAAAAAAAAACTGATTATGACTTCTCACCTTGTTTTCACACTTGCGAAGAAGTTTCTTCTTTCCCAAGTCATAGATGCGCAAGAGTTTGCCCACTCCAACCAACACTCGTCCCTGAAATGGAGCAATAGCCAGGGGTACATCCTCCACGGGCGTCTGTTAATCAGAACCAATGTCTAAATCAATTCAAGTTTAAACTGATCTCGTTTAAGAAGTTGGCCAGAAAAGAACCATTTAACATTTGGCTTTGATATGTAGCTGGGTCAAAGCATCATTAAACATCATATAAACTGGACCACAAACATTCACATGGCATTTTTGGGACATGGCCAGAACACCTACACCAAAAATTGTGATTTGCTACGCTTAAATGGATTTCTAGGGCACATTTAATGATTTGTGGGGAATTCCACATTGCTGAGCCCCCAGCTAACACATGGGACCAATCAGTAGTTTCATGCCAAGTCATTTCCTGTTACGCTCACCTTGTGTAAAAACTCCAGCTTGTCCCCACCTCCAACTAGCCGATAGGTATAAATATAACCCCCACCAACGGAGCGAGGATTTAGTATCATATCTCTGGCAACACCCACTAACACGTACCAATCATCCCCTCCATTGGAAAATCGACACACAGCCACACTGCAAAACATACAAATAAAAAGGAATTGAGGTCAGAGAAAGAGTTGGGATATGGAAGAGACTAACTTAACGTGGTTCAATGTCAATATTCTAAATTCAGAAAAAATGGTCTGGGTAGAACCGGAAGGGAGTTCAAGTCTGCATTGTCCTGTTCAACCCTTATGTTCAACAATCCTCACCTGAAAGCAGCCTCGTTCTGCTCCAGCTGCACCAGGTCCAGTGTGTTTCCTTGGATGGGGTTGATCATGCGCACTAGTGAGGCCCACTGCCCAGAGCCTGCTTTAGGTGCCCCAAAGATCGCTTCTGGCAGGTTCTCGTTCAAGAAAGCTGCTGCCATTTCCGCAGCCAGCTCCCTTTCATCCTCTCCCGCTGCCTCCACCATTTCCTGTAGAGCAGAAATAAAGAATTGTAATTTTTTTCTGATACACTACGACTAAAAATAATTGACACCAATCTGCATCTTATTTTCAAGCAATTGTCATTATTAATTGGGTGCTAACAGGTATACCACAAGTTAGAAAATGGCTGTTGACATCTGCTACCATTCAGACATGAGCTTCAATGAGCTCAGGCTCGGTCTAGGTCAACGAGTTTGAATTCATCCCGAAAGAGTTGTGGGGCTCAGGTCTGGGTTTGTGGAGGTCAGTCAAGTTCCTCCACACCAGAAACACTAAATCACTTGGTGCACAGGGGGCATTGTCATGCTGGAATAGACTTGCACCCAAAGTTGGAAGCGCAAATTTCTTCAGAATTTCATTGTATGTAGTAGCATTATGATTCGTCGTCACTGAAATTAAAGGGCCAAACCAAACCCCCTAATTATAAGTGACTGCCCACAAACCTTTGGCCACAGTGTATATAAGAATGTTTTCAGAACAATTTGCAGATAAACAAGAGAACTTTGTTATGCAATACATTCAGAAGCAGCCTTTTTACACTGCAGTTGCGGACTGTTTATTATTACTAGATACACTCAACTGTTGAAAGAACTCCAATGATTTATCTTTGAGGGACCACCACAGTAACCACGGCTTATTTCACAGTGCTTGTCACTTTTACGGCTCGTCAATGTGGAATTACCCTTGCAAACATGCGCTGTGACGAGGCAGCCACAAAACAGACATGACAGACAACTTCCGACAAGAAAGCAATGAAGTTGTGCCTCAGTCAGTGATTAGATTTGGAAAATGAGTGTATGATTCAACGAGAGTCGAGCGAGAGAGCAGCGAGAGAGAGAGAGAGCGAGAAGAGAGCAGACGCGAGCGGTACTGTATATAAGGGAAAAAATTCCAGAGGGAGATGAGACACAAAGCATTGTTTCTTAAACAGCGACCTGTGGAAAGGCCAGGGGCCTGCGGCTCACCCATCTGCTGCTTGCGCGGCTTTGTGGCTTCAGTGTAGGCATTGTGGTCCGTTTCGATCAGGATCAGGTTATTCGTCTCTGGGTGGATGACAAACTTGCGAGGTGTATACTGCAGTGGGAATGCCACCTGGTTGAAGATGGCACCCAGTTTCTCAAGAGCCAAAATCCTGAGGGAGGGAGGGATGGATGAGATGGTAAAAAAGGCATGCAGTAAATTTAAAGGCAGAGTAAAAAGTTTAGACATCAGTTACAGATTGTATTAGTCATTATGAAATCCTGGAAGTCAAAACCACCCGTTTCCTGGCTATAATTTGACAATCATGCGTGTGCTGATAAAATGGCAGCGATTTTTTATTTTTTTTTAAATCACAAAATAAAAGATTGTTAGCTACAAAAGGTCAACGAGTACAGACCTCCAACACAAACATGAAATGTTTTACTGATTTTACTGTGATAACCTTTTTTTATAGCACTACTTGACTAATAAAAACAAATAATCCAATCCAAAATTAGATGTCATGCAGCAGCAAGCCAGTAAAAACATTTAGGAAAGAGAGGTCCTCACTTCCGTGAATTGCGAACCACCTTCAAACTAAAGCAAATATTTTTTAAGTTTAAAGGGTTAGTTCACCCAAAAATGAAATTAGCCCATAAATTACTCACCCCCAAGTCATCCTAGGTGTATATGACTTTCTTCTTTAAGACAAATCCAGTCAGAGTTATATTAAAATTTATCTTTGATCTTTCAAGCTGTTTAAATTTCAGTCAGCGGGTCCGACCTCATAACCTATCCGCTCGGAGCTGCTTCCGTGTTCAACAGTGAGTGCAAGCTACATTAAATTGATTATTACGTTTTTAATATGGATATTTTTCTTACAAAAACGCATGATTCGCTACAAAGTCTTTGTTCACCCCCTGTAGCCGTGTGAGACACTTTTTTTTAATATATATATGGGCGCTTTTTATTTAACTTCTTTTGTGGGGACTGGGGGGGGGGATGCATTGCACACCCGCTGACTGACATTAAATAGCTTGAAAGATCAAAGACAATTTTTTTTTTAATATAACTCCGACTGGATTCGGAGAAGAAAGAGAAGAAAGTCTTATACACCTAGGATGCCTTGAGGGTTAGGGTTGAGTAATTTATGGGCTAATTTTCAGTTTTGGGTGAACTAACCTTTTAATCTCACCAAAACGTCAGCCACGTCCCGGTCTATTTTTATCCCAAAATGGAAAAATGCAGAAGGATGGAAACTTCAGGACCAAGATTTGCCTCATTCATGCACATTTCATTTACTTCTAAACTATGAGTATCAGATCACTGGTCAAGTAGGAAAATCATAAGTAAACACATTAAAGCACTACGGCAACTGAAATCTACGAAACCAACCACAATATGCTTGATATTAATGTTCTCACAAACCTGTGAAGTTCTACAAAGCTCACATTATGAACAGTATACACAGTATGTGTGTGTTTACCTCAGTGTGTTGGTGGAAATGGCAACAATACCCTCAGGACACTGTTCGGAAGCAAACCCTGAAGCATACTCTAAGGTTTCATATGACAATGGGGTCAGGTGGAAACGAGACTGGTATGAGTAACTCAGCCAGGAACGACTAGACATGGCCAGAACCTGCACAGTAAAAGGTAATGTAATGAGGTCAGCAAATTAGCAAGCTGTGCAAGATTGCAACAGACATAAAATGTAAAGGTGACTCACAGCATCTTGGGCCTGCATCCGGACTCTGAAAAGCTTGACAGGACGAGAACCAAGATACCGAGTTCGAGTATCAGACAGGTCCCCGGTCACTGGATCCAAAACAGTACGCAGTAACACTCCGTTCTACAAACAAAGAGGTGATTATGGTAAGAAAGAAGCAATGAATTGTCCAGTAAAGTCATATCATCAAGTAACAGGACAGTCACACTGAAGTCACATTGTAACTCTTATGGTCTCCTTTCAAAGATCTTGTCCCAAATGGCACATTAGAAGTATTTTTCTTACAGTAAACAATTAATCTCTTTCATTTTTAAAAGTTTGACCTCATAACTTGAAGTGATTTTGCAGCTTTTGCTTTTTAGCAGAGGAAATGACTGGAGAAGTCTGGCTTATGTCAGATAAGTCTGTTTTCTTCACCGGAAGATTGAGATTTTGAAATTTACGAGGTCAAAAACTAAATGAATTGTTGAATTTGGGTGGATTTTCATTTCATGCACACTAATAAATATTTAGCAACTAAAATTATACTCTAAGCAAAGCCCTCCTGGAGCAACACAAGGACGCATGCCTTGCTCAAAGGTACATGGAAAAGCTCTCAATTTCTCATTTCGCCAGTAGCTGGAATAGACATGACATTTCTGTTATCACCCCAGAGCAAGCACAAGAGTTTCTAACCTGCAAGCCAATGTTGAGGTATAGAAAGCCAATGGTGCCCTTTTCTCCCAGCTCATCCTGTTTTTCCACTCCACCCATCTCCACAATACAAAGTGACTCTGGCTGGGCGGGAAGAGCCTGCATACTCAACGGCTGTAGACAGTCCTGTGCAACAAAGAAATTACACACAAGTTCAGTGGGCACAGTGACTAGAATCCTTGTTTTAATGTCCAAATCAGCTGACCAATGGAAGAAGAGCAAACTGTAGCTTACGGATGGATCCAGGGAGATGATGCGGACTGTATTGTCCACCAACCCAACAGCCAGGAAACGGGAACGCTGTTCACCAGGAGGCACATTTGCCAAACTCATGCACACCACATCTGCCGACATCTCCTTCCTCTCAGTGTATTCATTCAGCTGCCCAGACTGTAAAGAAAGAGAGAAATCTTAATTGAAAGACAGACATTCAAACAATAGGTGAACATTCAGGTGACAATGCAAGATAAAAGTATGTCCGGAAACATACCGGGTCCATCTCAAAGTAGACCAGTTCTCCTCCAGTCAAAGCAATGACCACCTGCCTCTGATTGACAGCACATCGGACAATCGTTTTCTTTCCTGGAGTCTTCCATTCATTCACTCTCTTATCTGCACGGATATGACGGATCCCATCTGGATAGACCTGTAGAGATTCAGAAAATTAAACAAAACCCATTTGAATGAGATAAATGGAACGTTAAGTGCAATTGTTTAATCTCAGGGATTAAAGTGTTCTGTCGCTCCGACGGATTTCCATCAGTTCATAAAGACAGTCACTTGCTTCATTCCTGAATGAATCAGTCGTTCGAACGAATCAATTGAATGAATGATTCGGTGATAAAATCAGTGACTTGCAGCCACCTGCTGGCGGATTTAGTTTCATTTTAGTGTATAATTTCAGTTATTTAAATCATTTATTTCTGTATTCAAAATTTTATTTTTAAAACATTAATCTCCACATGAATGTTTGAATTTGATTGCACTCATGCCACCTCTGGGGGATTCCTTACACGTCTGGAAGGTACCTACAAGCCCTTTTGTGCTCTTCTGTCACCCCTGTAGTCTAATGAACGTATGAATACTAATCTTCCACTGATTGGTGAACTTATTTGTCTTTTCTACTTCTTATATATTGTTTTACATAGAAACTTAAAAAGCTTATAACAAATTGTTGTGAATTTTACATGAAAATGATGCCATTAGAAGGGAAAAGAAAATTCTCCCTGTAAATCACTTTAGAGTCCAATGTCACTTTGTATTAGTAAAGGCTATTTTTGATTAGTGACAAGATCCTACATTTTTTACATGAGAGACAAGCCTCCTGACTGAAATTATAAGCTAAAATGAAACTAAATCTGCCAGCAGGTGGAACTGACGGAAATCCGCCATAGCGACGGAACACTTTAATCCCTGTAATCTACTTGTTGGAAATAAACCAATTAATTTAAAGGGATAGTTCACCAAAAAAAATTCATCTCCCTCATGTTGTTCCAAATCTGTATGACTTACTGCTGAAAACAAAATATATTTTGAAGAATGCAAGTAACAGTTTTCAGTGAAAGAAAAACTCAGGTTTGGAACAACCTGTAAAAGATTTTTGGGTGAACTTTCACTTTAACAAGGAAGCAGAAAAGGTTCAATGGGATATTGTGCGTGCATGTAGGTAAGACAGATGTTGCTCACTTGCACAAGTGCATCTTCCCCAAGCAACGAGCATGACAGGGTGGGTGTTGTGCCCAAGAAACCAGAGTCTGTCACTTCTTCCACAGTCTCACCGATAGAAAGCACCAGGGTAGCATTAACGAAGGACACAATGATGTAGGCATCAAACTCATCTGTGAAAAGGAAACCCACAATTATCTGGTTGGAAACTTTTGCCAAATGTGGGCTAATTTGCAACCATAAAAGGACACCACTTACTTAATGAACACACACACACACATATATATATACATATATATTATATATATTAATGTTGGCGATTGACCAACTCTTTTATCTCAATATGAGTAATCGTTTTGCATGGCACCGTATACCAATATACTTGTTTTAGAAATGTCATAATTTATAATAAAATTGATTGATTATTCATAATAATTTAATTAAACAGTTACAAGAAACTAATTACAAGCAATAGGACAAAAAACTACAGTAGAACAGATAAATAAAAAATCCTATATACACTGTATAAAATAATCAAATGTATAAAAACACCATTCTTCACTGTGTAAATTAAATATAATTTCTTATTATGCCAACTATCCCGTCAAAATCTTTTTTCTATAATATATCTAAAAAACACCTTGGAGTAAATGAAACGCCCTATTTCTTACCTCTCCAAACTGTAGTTCAAAGAAACTGAAAATCCTTGAAAAAAAACCCCCCCTCAACCACTCCAGTACACAGACCACAATATAAACCTTGCAGAGCTCAGGCTGCACGCACAGGCCAAAAAATCTAATAGCAAATCACATGATTTCAGAGAAATATCTGGCAGACAGTGACAGTGACTGAGAGCCCAACTTACACCGTGCATGCCAAGCAAATGTTGATCTAGTAGAATATGACTTGGTAAAAAGCTCTTACAAGTGAGAGCATGCTGCATGGAGCATGGAGAATCTAGGATGTACTTGTCTATGCATGCGAGCTCTTCAATCTTTTACAAAAAGCACCAAGAAATCAGCTTGTGTTGTCCTGCAGGACTCCGAGAAGCCAATACATGGCATGATTACATATCTTGATGCAGTTAGTCAAAACCGTGTAAGGTTTAAATGCATTCCTAAATAATTTCCTTCCTGTCAGGAAAGTGACTTCGCGATGGTGACATGTCTAAATTCTTTTTTTTTTTTTTTTTTTTTTTCCCCCCCACAAAGAAATGCTTGCAGAAAAATCACTTCAAACATGTCTGCATAATTCATGTGCATGCATGCATGCTACATTAATGGGTCTTTTACCTTCTACATGTCTCCTAACAGTCCACACAGCATTGGGGTTACCGGGCAGTTCAGAGACAGCCATTTCTGAAACCTGAAATATGATGAATTCTTTAACACATCAAAATATAAATAGTCTGTGGAAAAACCTACAATCTAAACCGTAAAACCACATAGAGTGCGAAGGACTTCTTAATGCAGTGGGTGTCAAATTTCCATTTTGCAAGCATGTTGTGAAAGCTGCCACGGAAATGCAACTCCTAGCAACACAAACCTCCAGTCCATGTCTCAAAACTCTCAGTGTAGATCTGGGTCCCCTGCCACACGCCACATATAGCTGCGGGGTGTCTTCATTAGCCAAATCAGCAATCTGCAGTAGTTACAAAAAAAAAAAACACATGTTAGGGACAAAAAAAGGCAAATTCAACACTACTTGGAGAGGAATTTGAGTAGCTTTCTTCATTACATAAGTGAACTGATAGTACAAAGAGGAGAACAAAAAATCTGAAGCGTTTATATGCTCAATTACCCATACTGAAATCTCACTAAACACTCTGCAATTTGGTAACGACAAAACAAGCAGTTCAATATCGCAGTACATCTGCTCTCATGCCAAAATGTAACCCCGCTTCCCGTCCGTAATTCCCAGCTTAAGTGTGAGCACACAAATTATAATTTATTAATCTTCACTGCAAAATACACATTCACACACCTGGCAGGACATGATGGGAGAAAGATTTTCTTGCTCGTCGACCAACACAAGGTTCTTAAGGGGGCGAGGTTGGAAAAAGAATGTGTCTCCCTCCTCCAAAGGCATTGCAGAGGAAAACTCTGGTTCGTCGTCGTCATCACCCAAGTGGGCAATCTGATACAGGTAGCTAACAAACAAAACAAGGTTTGGATTCACACTTGCAAAGCTATTTAGCACAATGTTTTCTACGGTGCAGATTAATGAAAAGCTTCAGGTTAAAGAGAACCCAAGAAAATTATGGTTACACTGACACTACATAGTTTCTGGTAACTGAAACTACTGCTCCCACATTCCTCCCTCTTATCAGCTGCTGTAATCTAGATACTACTCTGAAACTTGGGGAAATGCCACCAAATCTGAGGTATTTAGTTATTTTTAGGTGAATGAAAGCATGTGCAAGACAGAAAAGGGACTTACTGGTTTCCAAACTCTGTAGCAACAAGTAAGAAGCCAGTCTTCAAAACACACATGGCTGTAGACACTGGGATGGTATCAAAATACTTCATCCTGATCTCAGTAACCTAAAGTATGAATAGATATTCAATCCATATCACTGTCCAGCATTTCAACCTCTCATGTGTGTATTCTGACACCAGATTTCTCTCCGGTTCATTGGACACAGTCAATGTTATATTAGAGCTTTCACTTTAATTATTTCCTTGTGAGCTTCATTAATAAAACCATTATGCAATGCTGCATTCTAGACATGTGCCGGTATTCGGTAATGCGCTATATCCCGATAATGAACATGCACGATATTGTTATCGTTGGGGGCAGATCAAAATACTGAGACTAGTTACAAATTATTCAGAATTTAATGCATTAAGAATACTTTTCCCATCAACTGGTCACAATGCACAACACCGCTGTATGCTGCATCAAAGACGCATGCACACTCATGTAAACAAGCACTCTGATGTAAACAAGCACGGATGAGAAGCGCACTTTCACTCTCTGACAGCAGATGACGTTAAACCCCGTAAACAAAGCAGCTGTGTTACTTTCTGTTTCTGAAACGTGCTTAAATTATTTAAATAGCCATTCAGATTTGTGTATTCGCTATGATGTTCATCACAGCGCCAAATACTTCAATATTTAGACTCATTAGGCCATTTATTTTCAAACTTTGTTTAAATTTTATTCTTGACTACCGCATGCCCTTAATTTTGTTTGAAAATGTTTTGATTCTTTATTGTTCGGTAACAATTTACATTAGGGCTTCATTAGTTAAACTGCCATTCATTAATCTTAGGTAATTCCAATATTTAATACATGTTTAAATGCACGAAGTATTATTTAATGAGCTAACATGAACTAGGAGCTGTATTTTAACAAAGATTAATAACTTTTGCATTAAATGTAGCTATTGCTCATTGTTAATGTTAATGCATTAACTAAGGTTAACTAATGAGATCTTATTGTAAAGTGATACCCATTGGTTTTTTTTTTTAAATTCCACCCAGGATGAAAGTGCACAAATTATTTACTTTATACATTTTTGTGTATTGCTTTATTGTATTTAAATGTTCAGTTACTTTTGTAATAAGAAAAAAAGTTATTAAACCTGTTATACTGTATTATGACAACACTCTGTACAACTAAATTTCAATATCGTGATAATACCATATACCATGATAAAAGCATTAGCAATTAATCGCAACGTGAAAATTTGATACCGGCATATCCCTACTGCATTCCATTAAAAGTCAGACAATGGATTCGTTTTGCAGGCATGCAATTTTCAGCAGAGGTTTTAACAGTATTTTACACATCTTTCTCTGCAAATATCTGCCTAATTGTATAAAAAGTAGGAGAACTTTTCAATGCATTTTCAGCATCAACTGTGTTCGGGTAATGTCATGCACCCACATTTCTTTAAAGTCTGCGTTGAAATTTTCCAAGTTGCAAATACAACTTCAAGGGGGTTTTACCTGAACATTTTCGGTTCGAAATTCAGACTTTCAGTGTTGAATTGAATACAGCAAAAGTAATTAATGAATGTAATTACACTTTGCTTAAACACCTTTGTACATCCATGAAAAAGAAACAGATGACAGTTGGGTTTTTAGTTCTATGCACTCACCATCTCCTCATCAGTTTCCAGAGTAACTTTAAAGATGTCTCCCTGTTCTGTCTGGGCTAGAAAGAAAAACATGGATTTGGTCTTGTGGGTGGCAGAGCAGACAAAGATCATGCCTCGCTCAGGATCATCCAGGTCATTCTGAAAAATAAAAGCGCTGTGGTCACATCTCACATCTGTGTTTAATTTATTCAGTAAACACAATGACTGAGAACTAAATCATACGAGGTCAAAACGATATTAGGATCAGAGATCTTTATGCGTCTCCAGTTTAATAGTCAGAGAAGAGACATGAAAAGCTCATCATTTCAATACTAATAGCTGTTTAGACTTCTCAAGGTGATGTTTAGTTGATTGTGCTCAAACAGAAACACAAAGGGGAAGACCACACAAACTCACCCTTCTGCGTGGGATTGGGCAACGGATGTCTGGTTGGTCTCCAAAGTTTTTGTAGGTGATATAGTTCTCAGAGCAAATGAGCACACCACTGGGACCATCCGAACCACCAGGAACTACGACGCACAGGGGAAAAGGGCAGATTAGCACAAACTCATAAGACACTTAGCTACATTTTTCTCCTCTGAAAGCAAAACTTTCTTTGCCGAGCCCAGGAAGATCAGATATCAAAACAATCTCTTCACCAAACAGTCAGAGAAGAGACATGAAGATATTCATCATTTCTGACAACGCAACAAAGAACATTACTTGTAATCTACGGTTCAATAGTTTGGGGTCTGTAGGATTTTAATGCTTTTGAAAGAAACTTATGCTCACCAAGGCTGCATTTACTTCATTAAATTACACTGTAAAACCACTAATATTGTGAAACATAACTTTAAATGTTTCAATATTTTAATTTATTCCTGTGATGGCAAAGCTACATTTATAGCAGACATTACTTCAGTGTTCAGGGTCACATGATCCTTCAGAAATCATTCTAATATAAAGATTTTCTGCACAAAAATTTTTTTTTTTTTCAGGATTCTAATAATGAATAAAAGGAGCATTTATTTGAAACAGAAATCTTTTGTATTAATCTTTACTGTCACTTTTTGTTCCATTTAATAACGTTTACAAATTTACAAATCACACTATTTTTTTACACCAATTATCTCACCCACAATTATGGTGAAATAAGTGCTAGATAATAACGGTGTTGTGCTAAAGGTATTGCAACATTGCCTATCTTGTGAATCCTTATCTAGCATTTGACATCTTTACATTCTAAAAAGATCAGTACCTGTGATGAGGAAGTTGCCGTGTTCCTCCAGTGCCTCACTGTACTTGCGCACCACATGGTTGAGGCCCAAGTCCAACTCATAGAAGGTCAGAGTCTGCTGTGTGTTTGCCGCAGCCTCTCCGGTGGGATCATTATCGGCCTCCTGCAAAAATCATTTAACACTGTGGATTCGAGACATGTCACCTAACTGATTATATTTGTAAAACCATGCAAAATCAGGATGAAGTAGTATCATGGCACTGGCTACATGCAAAAAGACCCCAATCTGTAAAGAATCTGTGTTCCTTAAGCTACCTGCTTGTGTTTACATCCTAGGCAACTTAGCAGTGGTCAGGCCACCAACATGAATCTTATTCCACCACTAGTTCAGTGGTTCGACCTTTTTGACTCAAAGGCCCACCACTGTCCAATACAATATTCGAAAGACCACCCTCATATAGGCCAAGATATTTCTGGTTTTGTGATTAGCATTTTTCATTTAGATTAGAATTTTAACTTGTTACTATAAATTTAATATTTTAGCTACTTTTAAATCATCCTGCAGTCCCCTTGGGAGGTTTCAGACCCTAGCCCTCAGGTTGAAAACCAATGCACTACAAGAAAGACACTGACCTCATAGTCCATCTCCAGGCAGGCAAACATAGGGTTCTCAAAACCCACATCCACACCAACCACATGGTAAACAAGTGTATTAGCCTTGTGGGCCTCTAGAGGGGAGGAGATGGTAAGGCGGGCAGCTGCATCTCTGTTCAGGATGTATACCAACTTCTGCTTCTCTATGGCACCTAAGAAAATGGAATGTGGATAGTAAAAATGCAAGAACACAATTTTCAATTAAAGGAATAGTTCACCCTAAACTAAAAATTTACTCTAGCCCATCAATGAATGTCTCGTGAAGCAAAAAGATGCGTGTTTTAGGCAACAAATCCATCACGAAGGCATTTCATAATAATGCTTCCTCCACCATAAAAAGCCCATCCTCTGTTGTCCTTTCACATCAAACTGTCGCTTCTGGCAAAAATTCTAGTCAGTAATAATGCATCCTCCACTGGAAAAAGCCCATCGTCTGTTATCCTCTTAAATCAAAACCCACTGACATATTTGGTTAGAATGGTTTTGGAACATATTCACTTGTAAACCGTGCTTGATTTTGCTATTGACTCAGACGAGATGACTTTTTCACTGAATATAGCAATATGATGGATAGAGCACTCATATTTTAGCTGGAAGCAAAGGTTTGAAGTTAAAAACGTCTTTCCAAACACAGTTTTTCACTTCACGAAATGTTAACTGACGGACTGCAGTCATGTTGATTACTTCTTGACTATTGTGATGGTTTATCAGCTGTTTGAACTCTCATTCTGATGGCAGCCATTCATTGCAGAGCATCCGTTGGGGAACAAATGATATAATGCAAAATTTCTCCACATTTGTTCTGATGAAGAAACAAACTCAACTACATATTGAATAGCCTGTGGGTGAAAACATTTTCAGCAAATTGTAATTTTAGCAAACAATTCCTTTAACTTCTATCCTAATGCATGTCAAACTGCTACAACCTTGTAGTCTTTACTACATAGAGTCTGTAGCTTTACCTATCATAAGAGCTCTGCCCTTTGGGTCCACAGCGAGGAACTGCCCTGGCACGATACGTCTGCAGCCGCTCTTGCCGAATGTCTCCTGGTGTATCTTTTCAAACATGTTTTTGGAAGGATGGTACTCCAAGATCACAATTCGGCCAGAGTCACTTCCAACCACAACATAGTCTATTACAAGGCGAGAGATCCATAAGAATTAATCAATCTCCATACATATGATCTATGCAAAACATCAATTTGAACCAAGTTACTAACCTTTAGTTCCACCTGTCAACCTGAAAGCCATGAGGGATCGGATAACACCAAACACCTCCATAGTAAGCAGTGTGTGGACCTTCCCAGTGTTGGCATCAGGACGCAGCAGTTCCAGAATTTTCCCACGGGAAACAACAATCTCCTGCAGCTTTGTTCCTAGTAAAAAAGGAACACCAAAGATTTAATAATCATTCTTAATTCTCAACACTTCAAAATAAAATGCAACACTATTCTTGCAGTTACCCTAACAAAAATAAGTAAAATACACTGCATTTAAGAAACCACCCAGGAAGTGTTGTTTTGTGATATACCTGAGAAGTTGCCATGGATGGCATGGGAGATGCCAGTTGCCCGCTGCAGGGTCAGGTTGTACAGAAACATGGCTGCTGTGACTGGACCTTCAGGCTCAGGACAAAGAGCTTAACCAACACCTACAAGCAAGTCATACAGAGATTGTATAAGCATCAAAGTTAAAGGTGAGGACAGCAAAACGACTTATAAGGCAAAAACTAGTGTTCACTTCATCTAATTAGCACAGAAACATTAAACTTAACATTACGCAAACAGCACTGAATTAGGTACAAATACGTTCCATATATGGTCTTATGTTAACTTTAACAATGCTGATGCTCGGAAAATAAATGTTGGATTTTAAACAACGTTTAGGGTAATCATTTTGTATTTTCATTAGTAGCTCTATGGCTAATCAAATGTATGTAGGACAAACTGAACTCTGCATAGTGAGAGCAAGTTTGAAGAGTTTCACTTTGGATCGTTCGTCGAGTTACAACATGCATGGAAGAAAACAAATATGCTAAATAAGTGTTCTTGTAACTTTACATCATGTAACACAAAATGAGCACATAATCTACAGCAAACGGCGCTTGAATTTGCAAGCGTTAGTCCAGTTGTCCATTCATCTTTAGCCGGTCGGCTAACAAACTTTATAGTCAAAATTAAGGTTACTACTATAATTTCCAAAAACAAATTTTAGTATAACAAAGAAATATGGGTTATTTGCGAAATGTATGAAAACTATTTACCGAATTCGCAACCAGGATGTTGTAGATTTCAATCAGATGAGAAACGTATATATTTCATTGGCCTGGTCCCTCTTTATTTCAAACGGCGCTGGAACGACAGAGGGCCTACCAGTTCTGTGGCGCACATCAGTATTGTCCAAATACATGCCTGAGCGAAAAGGTCGACCTCAAAAAGAGAATTGGTAGAAACGTGCTATAAAAATGACATTTCTGTTTTTCATATTTTCTCATTTTTATGGAATATTATTTTATTCAATTCTAACTGTTAAGTTTGACTGAAGTAAAATATGTGAAAGAACAGATTTTGAAATGTAACATACATTTACCAAATTAACCCTTTTTTTGCCAAAGTATTGTAGTTACTGTTACTACAATAAAAATGGTAACGTTTATTGACTAAGGACTTTAAATTAAACAAAAAGGGAAATTAAACAAAGTGGTCGATCGATCGATTCTGAAAGCTTTTGGACTGTCTGAAGGAGTTCCCATAATGATCTAACCTATGATTTTTGGTTCAATGTTAATAAAGACGAATTTGGTTTTTGTAATAGAGCGCAAAATAATTTTTTTTAATGTATCGTCTTTAAAATGGCATCACATTCTTTTGAAAAGAAGGCACTCGACGTTTTAACTCTCTCACACTTTCTTTCTTTCTTTCTTTCTTTCTTTTCTTTAGCATGTGCACTGTGGTTACGGAAATTCCAGAAAATAACCGTAAGGGCAAAATGTTTCATTTTTTCCATTACAGTTTAAAACGATTACCAAATTTATATAACTACCATTATTTTTAGTTTGAAATTGCAAGAGATTTAAATATCTCAACTACCCTTTTACTATGGAGGACGAAACCTGCAAAAACAATAAATAAATAAATATGCAAATAAATACTTTACAGCTTCAATATGTTTAAGTAGATTTTACAGTGTCTACTTTTTTTAGTGTCAAATAATGTTTTTAGTTGAATGTTTATTTTATTTTTGTTAGTAATTTTTAGTAATTAATAGTGTTTTTGTATTGTTATTTGTTTTGTTATTTTTCTTATATTTGTGATTTTAGTTATTACACACTTGCAAGGCAAAAAAGGCTATTTTTGAATTAATTAATTAATTAATTAATTTTATTATATTGTTTTTATTGATTCTTTGGCAATATTTTATGTAAAACACGTGCCAAATCGTTCTATTAACGAAGTTTCCTCCCACTGTACAGATTTAATGTACATGTTCATTTGAGGTTGCTCAGCCACCACCCCCCTTCTGAGTTGCTCAAGCAAGCACCCCCCATTCTGAGTTGCTCAAGCATTTCCACAATGCGGCAGTATTGCATCAACTGAGACTTGTCTGGAATGCACTTTGACAATTCATTCCATATAGAATGCCACGTAAATAAACCATTCATGAGGGAGAATAACAGCCTGAAAGGTACACATACGTTTTATACCGTATCTCAATATTATAAAAAGTAATTTGTGTCTGTTGGTTGTACAAAAGTTATTTTTTCTTTCAGAACAGTGATTAGGCCTACGTTTAACAACAGATATGAATAGACGAGAAACATATATAGAATACATTTATATAGAGAGAAAAATATATATATTCTACGTTGTGGACAGTTTGACTTTATAGTTATTCTCCGAGCATCCTCAATCACAGCACTTAGCGGTCCGCTGTTAATACCATCTGTTCCAAATGCATCATGGGAAATGTAGTTCAAAAAAGGCGTTGGACTCTCACGCAACACCTGACACCACCTCACACCACTTTTCTGGTGTCGCGTATATAAATGCATAAGAAAAAATGTATTGGGTTAGTCGCTCAAATAAATGAACAAACAAAATAACGGTTCGCTGTTTAGCGATAAATAATTTAAAGAACTACACATCCCAGTAGACTGTTAACGCGACTGGAGAATTTGGGGTGAGGGTGTCTTGTTGAGCGGGGGCAACACACAGGGTCTACACGCAGGATTGTGAGAATTACATTGTTGCACATTATCCAAGGGCTTAGAGACGATAAAATAACGCACAGCAGGATAAAATCCTAGTGCACAACTGCATCAGAATACTACGTGGACGCTGGAAACGACCACCGGCAGAGAATTGATGTGAATAATCATTTATTTAGTGCAACATCTACAACAGTCTGCAGAAATTTACATTCCAGAGAGGAGGTGAAGTGGGTGTCTTTACGTCCAAAAATTGCCCCGGCTTTAAGAATACACCATGATGAAGTGTTATGCATCCTAAGAGGCATTGCAAGGTAAGGAAAGCATGAGCTTCATAAAATTTGGCATTTGTGTCCATTGTGTGAAATATAACCTGTTGTGGTCAATGCTTGTGTGGTTTTCAGTCCATTAATGTCTCACCCCTCCTTTTTTATTTTTAAAGCAGATAGTCCCAGATTGTGTAGCTAGAGTGGTCCCTGACCCACATCATGCATAGAGGCAACTCAAGAGGGACCCGTGGCTTGCCCCTTTGTGTCCCATCTCATTTATGTGAGGGTCTCATTCCACTCTGAACCCACCCTTACCGATCTGCCAGCGTTGCTTAGATACAGGAAAGAAAGAGGGGTAGTAAAGGATTTTCTCGGGGGTTGATGTGATGGGGTGACCTAATCAAGTCTTTGTCTCATCCTTATGCAGTTTATTCAAAGTAGACACAGCTCAACTCCAAAGATGTGGATGTTAACTCAATAAAGTGAAATCAAATAAGCAGTATGTTGACCAGAAAGACAACAAAAATTTATTAAATATCTATTAACCCATCCTATTTTCCTTTTATCAGGGAAGCTTATGGCAAAAGTGCAGTTCATTTCCTTCCCATTTTACAGACTGAGTAGAATCACTATAACTTAACATATTTAACATGACTGTACTGGAATTTAAACACCACTTGTGCATTAATAAACCATGTGCTTTAAAGATTTTCATAGGTTTTAGCAGACAAGCATTTTCCATGCCCTTTTCACCAAAGAACTATATATGGTTAGATCAGTCATGACAGATAAACTTATAGTTATTAATGTTTATTAAGCTAGATATAAGATTGAAATATGTTTTTATCATATGTAAAAAGTCTGGCCATATTGAATAAACTCCACCTATTTAAAATATTAACTATCACATACTAATAATACAATATGATCCAAGTTATACTCAACCATAGGTCCTAACTTTTTAAGATTTAATTACGTGTTAGTTTATTTACTAGTATCTGAATTCTATTCTGTTATATATGAAACAAAAATAATTTGGTAGATCATTGTAAGTGGCTCTTTTTCTGTAACGTTGAGGCTATTTTGTGGTGATTTAAATGCTATATCACATAATATCTCACTGTAAACAGCTTCTGCTGCAACACTTAATTAATTTCTGATTCTGTCATGACATTCAGTTTGCCCTTTGCTAATTGGTCTCTTTTCAGTGACTGAATTTGAGAGGACAGTTGCTGTTTGGAGTAATCGCAGGACTCTGGTGATAGGGCTCTTTTTTATTTGAAGAAATGTCACTGAAAAAATGTTTTACTTTAAAACATAATAGTTTTACTATTACATAGGCCTAATTACAGGAAATGACAAGTAACACATTGAATTAAACCTGAAATTTTGAAGTAGAAAGACTGAAGTAGTATTTCCTTGTATAACCCCCGACCCCCCCCCAAAAAACATTTTATTTATTTATATATTTATTTTACATTGACATAGACACATGCGGTCAAAATAAATCTGTTTTGCAGCTCACTGTGGTTATCAGTTCACAACAGAGCAAATGGCCAAGCTCAAGTTAAGTTTAATATGAGCAGTAATTTTTCCCAAGGCATAATGGAGGACCATCTATTTCTTATTATATCTGCTGCGACATTATGCAGAGCGACTCAGTGCTGAAACCATATAATGAATAAATCATTGCATTGAATATTTTAATCACCTGATGTGTTTCTTAAACACTCATGTCCTTGAGTTGAAATTACAGTTTGAACTATTCAAATGTCACTAAGGGAGGATACAGAAAAGAACTTTGCATATTGAGATAGTCTGTAAACTTGTCTTGTTTGAGCAACTGCTCTACTTGACAGATGTTCATCATCTTCTGTAACTAGGCTAACATAGTACCCGGGGAATTTCAGGAGCCAGCAAAAGTCCTGCTGACTTAGCCTTAACTAGGTTAACACTGCGTACAGAGCGAGCACGCTGTCAAAGAGTCACATATGAGAGCTTTTAAATAGGTTACTCTTTGGGAAACCTTTTCCGATCGGGGATTTAAATTGGTTAATTCACAGAGCTTTGACAGCAGGGTTACCTGAAATTCACTTCTATCAACCTAAATAACTCAACTCAGCATTTACAGTTACAGCACTTGCAACATTTTACCATTATGTTTGCATCTTAATTTGGAGATCACATGGATTGTACAGAAAATTACAAATAGGACACCTGCTGCTGAACACACTATTTGTCTGTATAGCTGTATTCTTGTGTCTGTGTGTTTGTGGTGTGGTGTGTGTGTCTTGGTGTGTGTGTTTGGTGTGTGTGTGTGTGTGTATGCATCAGTTCTCTGGGTTTCTCTTTCCCTGAGAGACCTGCACCCAAACCCAAACAGATGGAAGAATTTTCTTTCAGATGTTCATCATATCAAATCACTGAAATTGTAATGGTTTTTACAAACAGTAACAAAGTCCTAAAATATCTTTTTGAGTTCAGATTAAACAGGAAGGAAACATGACACTCTTAGCTCTCACTGTTTTTAACCTTTGTGATGTGCTAAAAATCCAAATTTGGCGTTCCCTGTCCAAAATGATTGGCCTTTTAAAAATTGCTAGTAAATTTTTCATTATGCTATATTATCACCAAATCTTAGATTCAATCTTTTTGTCAGCTTCTTTTCTTTTAATTAGTACAGGTTTTTTATTCCAGTTTGGAACTAATTGGTCTTAGGCCTCATTGATCTGAGCTTATGTAACTTTGAGTGACAAAAGCACAATTTGTGGATAATTTTGGCAGTGTTCACATAATTAAAAGAAAACAAGTCAATAAAAAGATTGAATCCAATGTTTGGTAATAATATAGCATAATGAGATATTTATAAGCAATTTTTTTGTAGGCTGGTCATATTTGACCAGGAACACTAGTTTAAAAATGCGGCAAAAAAAAAAAAAACATTATTTGTGGATAATTTTGGCAATGTTCACTAAAAAAACTGTGCTAATTAAAAGAAAACAAGTCAATTCAAAGATTATATCCAATATTTAGTAATGTTTACTTGTTTGTTTCAATTAGTAAAGGTTTGGTATTTCTTATTGGAACTAACTGGTTGTATAGGCCTCATTGATCTGAACTTATGCACCTCAGTTATTTGTGGATAATTTTGGCAATGTTCACTAAAAAAACTGTGCTAATTAAAAGAAAACAAGTCAATAAAAAGATTGAATCCGATATTTGGTAATAATATATAACATAATAAGAAATGTATAAGCAGTTTTTGTAGGCTGGCCATGTTTGACCAGGAACACCGGAAGTGTAAAAATGTGGCAAAATCCCCCCCAAAAAAGTACAAAAATCATAATTTGTGAATAGATTTGGCAATGCTAACTCAAAAACTGCTAATTAAAAGAAAGCAAGTCAATAAGAAGATTGAATCCATATGTGGAATAATATATAACATAATAAGAAATGTATAAGCAGTTTTTGTAGGCTGGCCATGTTTGACCAGGAACACCAGAAGTGTAAAAATGAGGCAAAATCCCCAAAAAAGTACAAAAATCATAATTTGTGAATAAATTTGGCAATGCTAACTCAATAACTGCTAATTAAAAGAAAGCAAGTCAATAAGAAGATTGAATCCAACATTTGGTAATAATGCACCGTAGCAAGACATTTATAAGCTATTTTTTGTAGGTTGATCACTTTTGCCCATGAACACTAGAAGTGTAAAAAGATGTGAAAAAAGTACAAAAATTATAACATTTTTAAAGTTGTTACACCCTCTGTGAGAGAGGTTATGGGTTTTAGTCCAAAGCGATAACATTAACTAGCATTTCATGTTTGGGAAAAAGAAAATCCGGGTCAAAATGACTGAAACACAACATGAGTGTTAAGCACATTAGATTGATTAGATTATTGCAGTTTGACTTTGAGCAAGCGCACACATCTGTAGCTTACCTCATTTACTAATTGTAAGTTAATCCAAATTAAATGTTAACAAAATAGCTCTAGGGTTTATTCTAATTTTGGAAGTTAACAGATTTCGGAAAGGTATAATAGATGACATGCAACCTTTCAATCTGTCATTGCAGCACTTTCATGACATCCAGATATAGTGTGAGCAACATTTCAAGTAAGGGTTAACTGTGCCATTAATGTGGTGTTCTGGAGCCAGTGTTGCCCCTGGTTTTCTTCTCGATCGATGGGCTCTGCGACAGGCCTTGGCATCTGGCCCCAGTCTAGGTGGCCTTAGAGGATCTCTACTGGATGATCTCTACTGGATGAGTGAGGGAGAGAGAGACCTTTCTGAGCACAGGAGAAGAAATACTTTGTCACACAGGGAAAGTGATGAAAAACACCATTAAAAGAAGACGGCACAGAAAGAATGATTGAGAGAATAGAGAGGTAGGATAGAGAAAATGGGCACAGTAGGCTGAAAGCACATCTTTTTCTGTACTTGCCAAATAGAAAGAGATACTGTAGATAGAGGTACAGCCACAGATGCATGGATAATTCATGAATATGCTACAGAGACACAGCAAGGAGATGTGAGGCGTCAAACCTGTGCAACAGAGACAAGGTCAGTGAGGAGCGGGTAATTGAGGTCCACATATTGACCACATATTGTATTCATCTGTGGGCTTTTAAGGAAGACTTCAAATTTCTTCTTAAAAGTTCATAGTTTAAATCACTGCAAATAAAGAAAGAAAGAAAAAGTGATGCACCATATTAAAATGATGGCAAATACAGATAAGATGATAATTATTTCTAAATCACTATTAAAATATATTAGATGTAA
This sequence comes from Sinocyclocheilus anophthalmus, assembly GCA_018155175.1. Lineage (NCBI taxonomy): Eukaryota > Metazoa > Chordata > Actinopteri > Cypriniformes > Cyprinidae > Sinocyclocheilus > Sinocyclocheilus anophthalmus. Next base: position 45,936 of record JADLZN010008641.1, read on the forward strand.
AAGAAATAAACTGTATGAAACACAATTTTAAAATGCTACAAATGAACTGAACATAATGTACCGTATGAAAAATTGATATTTTGACATTTGCTATTAATTTGAAAATATCACTTTTAAATTTGTTTTCCTATAAACAGATAAAAGCAAACATTTGAGATTTTAAAGAAAATTCTTGGATAAATTTTGTCAGCGAATATTTGACTTATTTTAAGCATAAACCTCACTCAAATTAATATTTTATTTCTTATTTTCCAGCAGCCAATATTTGCAATGTTGAGGTCACTTGCTTCACCTGTGCTGATGCCAGAAATCAAAGTCAATGTTCCTGAATAGGACCTTACACACACACACACACTGGCTTTTAGAGCCTGAAGCAGAGTTGGGGGTGCTGAGTCAGACACTTGGGCAGCTGCAGCTGTCATGGCTCCCACAGCACACAAACACAAATTTCTGGTGAGGCAGTTTATGTGAGAATAAGACATGGTGACTGTACCATCCATCGCTGCTGTTATAAACAGATCTCTCCTATACAAGCGTTTTGAACTCCTAGTTCTGCATGATGTGTTTGCTGCTTCTTTGAGATGATTTCTGCTCTGATTTACATTCTAAGATCGAGAGCTACCGAATTTCTCAGGTCTTTGAGATCCATGAGGGCTGTTTTCTGCAGCATCGTAGAGATGTATCTGTGATTGCTCGTAATAGATCAGCTTCTGCTGGACATGAAGGACATGACTGGTGGCATCCCCTGTGGATCTGGTTTGTCCAGAAAGGCATGATGAAGGGTCAACAGTTGCTCCAGGAGAATGCGACTCATTGCCTTTGGGCACAAATACAATTCAAGGGTACGGATTGCTTAGCTGTATGCTGTTAACTGATCCCGTGGCTCCTCAGGACAGTGTCCCAATTAGCATGGATATGAAATACATTCTCAGAGTTAAAAGAAAGTGTTTGCAACTGTCAAATCAGATGGCACGAAATGTTTTTATGTTAAATTGTTATAAATTTGGTAAGAAATGTTTTTAGATGCTTTTTATCTGTGCCCAAGATAATTGTGACATTAAGTTAATCAGGCAGAAACTTGTTTGGATGAGTCAAAATAGCACCTAAGGTTATATCTAGTTTTACTTTCATGTTAGGTGCACAAGGCTAAATTAATTTTCCCTTGAGAGGGTATAAAATAAGGCACAAGGCAAGTTATTTGTATAGCACATTCTACACAATGGTAATTTCAAAGTGCTTTACATTAAAAAAAAAAAAAATAATCAAAAAAATAAAAAAAGGAATTTAAAAACTTTGAAAAAAAAAAATTTGATTTAAGAGGTTTAAAATGAATTTAAGAAAACGATTATACATAAAATACAGTGCAATCAGTTCGGACATCGCACAGTGCTCATTCAATAAATGCACAGCTAAACAGATGAGTTTTGAGTCTGCATTTAAATGTGACTAATGTTTTAGCACATCTGATCTCTTCTGGAAGCTGATTCCAACTGCGGGCGACATAACTAAAAGCGGACTCCCCTTGTTATATGTGAACCCTTGGTATTTCTAACTGAATCGATCCTAATGATCTGAGTGGTCTGATAGGTTTATATTCAGTGAACATATCTACTATGTATTTAGGCCCTAGGCCATTGAGTGATTTATAAACGAGTAAAAGTACTTTAAAATCAATCCTAAATATAACTGGAAGCCAGTGTAAGGACCTGAGGACTGGTGTGATATGCTCAGATTATCTGGTTCTAGTCAGAATCCTGGCAGCAGCGTTCTGGATGAGCTGCAGCTGTCTAATGCTCTTCTTGGGAAGGCCGATGAGGAGACCATTACAATAGTCCACCCTGCTGGTGATAAAGGCATGAACAAGTTTCTCCAAGTCTTGACTGGAAACAAAACATCTAATTCTTGCAATGTTTTTGAGATGATAGTATGCTGATTTAGTTACAGCTTTGACATGACTATTGAAACTAAGGTCTGTCTCCAGAATCACACCAAGATTCCTGACTTGATTTTTAGTTGTTAGACCCCTAGAGTCAAGGTATGCATTCACCTTGAGAACTTCATCTTTGTTTCCAAATGCAATGACTTCGGTTTTTTCTTTGTTTAACTGAAGAAAGTTCTCGCACATCCAACTGTTCATTTCATCAATGCATTGGCAGAGGAGTCAGTGGGGCTGTAGTTATTTGGCGATAAGGCTATGTAAATCTGGGTATCATCAGCATAGCTGTGATAGGCAATTTGGTTCTTTCTCATTATTTGACTTAGTGGGTGCATATACAGGCTAAACAAGAGCGGTGCAAGAAGTGAGCCTTGTGGGACTCCGCATGTCATGGACGTGCACTTAGACTTAGGCTCTCCTATACTCAATTATACCTCTCCTGATCTAAGTATGACCGAACCACTTAATTACCATGCCAGAAAGCCCAACCCAGTTTTCCAGTCTCTCTATTAGTATGTTATGATCGACAGTATCAAATGCAGCACTGAGATCTAGTAGTACCAGTACTGATATTTTGCCAGATTCAGAATTAAAGCAAATATAATTTATTATATTAACGAGTGTTTCTGTGTTGTGATGCGGTCGGAAACCAGATTGAAAATGGTCCAGGTATCCACTTGAGTTTAAGTATTTGTTCAGCTGATTAAAGACTACCTTTTCAATAATCTTTCCTATAAAAAGGAAGATTTGATATTGGTCTAAAGTTGCTCAATATGGTTTTATCAAGATTTCTCTTTTTCAGAAGAGGTTTAACAACTGAAGTTTTCAGGGAGTTCTGGAAAAGTCCCAGAAAGAAGTGAGGAGTTCACCACTTATAAGAGATCTGCTTCCAAACAGTTAAGCACCCTTTTGAAAAAAATATGTGGGAAGTGTTTCAAGATAGCATGTTGACGATTTAAGGTGTTGTACTATTTCTTCCAAAATTTTGCTTTCAATTTCTTCAAAAGCAGACATAGTTCTTTTTGATATTGTGGCCGAATATGTCCAACCTCTGCATAACTTGGGGATGTGCTACTCGCCTTCCTGATTATTATTGATATTCTCAGAAAAGAAGGAAGCAAACTCATTGCATTGGCTGTCAGAGAGCATTTCACTAGCAATCTGACTTTGGGGGTTTGTTAGTCTCTCAACAGTAACAAAACGAGTGCGAGTGTTGTTTAAGTTACTGATTATAAGGTTTGAGAAGAATGACTGTATAGCTTTGCCTAGTTCCACATTGAAAATACGAAGGCTGTCTTTATATATGCTATAGTGAAATTCAAGTTTCGTCTTCCGCCACATCCGCTCAGCTTTTCTGCTTGTCTTTTCATACTCTGAACTGCTGTTTTCTCCAAGCTGATTTCTGTCTGCCAGTCTTCATGCTGACTTTCAAAGGAGCAATATAATCAATAACATTCTTAACTTTTGAGTCAAAGGAATCAAGGAGAAGATCAACAGAATCTGCAGAAATGCTTTGTGTTAAAGATATAGCCTCCATAAATAACACACTAGTGTTTTCATTAATGCATCTCTTTCTGACAGAGACCGATCTAGATTCAGTGGTAACAGAGATAAATATATCAAAGAAAATACAGAAGTGATAAGATAGTGCTACGTCCTTAATAACAAAGGATTAAATGTTTAGACCTCTACTGATGATTAAATATAGAGTATGTCTACGATTGTGTATGGGTTCATGCACATGCTGAATCAGTTCAAAAGTATTTAAAACAGTTATAATTTCTTTTGTAGTTTTGTTTTCTGCATTATCTATGTGAATATTAAAATCCCCTGCAATAGCAAAACAGTCAAACTCTGAGGAAATCAATGATAGCAGTTCTGTGATCTCTTCAACAAAGGCTGGAGAGTATTTTGGCGGCCTGTAAATAATGATAAACAGAATGCATGGAGCACCTTTCAACACAATCCCTAGATATTCAAAAGACAAGTACTGAACAAATGACACCTGCTTGTATTGATAGACATCTTTAAATAGAGAAGCTACACCTCCACCTCTCCTAACAGTCCTGCAAACACTCATGAAAGTGAAGTTAGGAGGGGCTGTTTCATTGAGGACCGTTGCACTGCAGCTGTCTTCTAGCCATGTTTCATTTAGAAACATAAAATCCAGGTTGTTTGTGGTTATAAAGTCATTGATTAGAAATGATTTATTTTTAGTGAGCGAATGTTTAAAAATGCTAACTTGATGGCATTGCATTTTGTATCAACAGCAATATTAGTTTGATGCATAAAAGGCCGCAGATTAGATAAGTCAGCCGTACAGCTTAAGAAGGCCTTAGACTTTCTATCACGTGATAAAACAGAAATAGAAAAAAACTACAGGCACACTGGGTTCCCACTTGTTCTGTAAACATTTGTGAATGTTGCTGCTATTATAGCGGAGACCCGACACCATATCATGGGAGCTGTTTTCAGTGTTTGTGGTTCACATTAAAAACAGATGGGGGTTTGGGCCCTGGCGTGTGGCAGCTGGCGGATAGCTCTCAGGACGGAGGGACGAGTGGGCCACAGCTTGGTGGTTTGGGCCCGCCGTTTTTTAGTTGATAGTGGGGGCGTGCAGCAAAAGATTTTTTTTTGTTGTTTGATGAGTCTTGTTTGTTTTGGTCCCAGCATAAACCAGTTCCTTCATTTTCTGTGAGAAGCTTAGAAGTGGAGATGTTGGAGAGGGATAATGTGTCTGGTGAGCAGGGCTGTGGCTCTGTTGTTTCCGGTGGCTGAAATATGTTGTCCTGGCTTCCCTGGCTGTTTTCCAGAAAGTCGTCCTTGGATGCTGAGTCTTGGAGCTATTCTGATACGTCACAGTCTGTCTGTGACGAGCTCTGTGGGCAGGGCTCAGCCGTGATGATGTCCATGAGCAGGGCTTGTTGTGGCTGCGTGTTATCAGTGTCCTTGTGGGATGTGCCAACCACATGATGACTCGGAAGCTGATATGAAGTCCTATCGTCGCTCATATTCTGTCCAGGTGTGTGTGTGCCATTCAAGTTGAGTAGTTTGGCACACACTACTGAAAAATGATGGAGGGAGAAGTAGATGTTGTCCCTTAGCACTCTTGCACCAAGTGGTTCTTAGGTGGAGGCATCCAGTTTAAAACCAGTTGTCTATGGCCCGAAAAGATGAGTTATCGAGGGAAATTGACCTCCTTTAACCTGCAGATTCTTTGTAGCTAAAATAAGACAAAACAGAGAAAAAAAAAGAATAAATAAAAAATGCGATATAGCAGTCTTTCCTGAGAGGCAGATGGGAAAAAAACAGAGTGACGCGGAAGGATGATAAAATCCAATTGAGACTTGGAATGATTAGAGAGGCAGGCTCTATTATTCATTTTCGTCATTTTAGTTGAGGCTTGAAGCTCAAGTGGAGTGTGAACGGTTTATTTGTTCTGGGATTAGTGTTGACTCAGATTAAAGTAGGGAAGTTTTTTGTGATGCAGAAACTGTAAGTAGCATAAGGACTGGTTAAAAAGTTTCCAATTTTCAAATCAGTTCTGTTATGCGTGAGCCAGTTTGGATATTTATCTGAAGAATAAATTCTTAGGAATAAATCTGGAAGAATGATTGATGACGTACACCGCTTAAAAGATGGTCAGAAGGTTGATGGCCGTGTATATTCGCCACATTCCCAGAAATTAAATGCATTCCTTTAGCAATTACAAATGTGACCTGGACACGAAACCAGTCTAAAGGTCAACTGTTGACTGAGAGTTCTGCATCATAGAAAGCTGAATAAAAATCCGTTTTTCATTGAGTATGTTTGTTAGGATAGGACAATATTGGCCAGGATACAACTAATTGAAAATATGGAATCTGAGGGTGCAAAAAAAATCTAAATATTGAGAAAATCGCCTTTAAAGCTGTCTAAATGAAGTCCAAAATCAAAAATTAAGTTTTGATATATTTACAGTAAATATAAATATGAAATTTATAAATTGACAAAATATCTTCATGGAACATGAGCTTTACTTCATATCCTAATGATTTTTGGCATAAAATAAAAATCTATAATTTTGACCCATACAATGTATTTTTGACTATTGCTACAAATATACCCCAGCGACTAAAGACTGGTTTTGTGGTCCAGGGTCACAAATGTCGACTGAACATAGAATCATTGAATGAAAGCTTCTGAGCTGGAAAACACATTCCGCTGACACCAGATTACATTGGAAGAAAATGTTGATTTAAATAGCTAAATCATAATTTTAGTCTACTTTTTAAATGGGGGGGGACAAGACACAATAATCATACTTTTTTCCCCAGAGAGGCCTAACAAGCAATAATGTATCCAGCTTTAAAAGGGTTTAATCCATTAAACATGAAATTAGATTAAGCCTTAGGGCCAAGCCGTTGAAAATTACTATTTTATGATTAGATTAATCCTCAGCCGGCGAGAGAGTGCATTATTTGTCAGTACATTAACCCTAGAGTCACTGGACAGGCATCGGTTTCCCTCTCTGCTTCCAATCTGATCACAGACAGCACAAAACTGGTGCCGTCGACTGTTGAATATGTAAGAACAACCTGTCCAGCAGCGAGTCGGAGAGAATGCAAGCCCACCCAGTATGTGAATGTCTGCTCTTCTCTTTCAATTACATTTCCATTGCAGCCAGCTGTGAGGTTTCGTTGCCAAGGCAACTCAGACACCCACTCTACAGGGTTCGGCTCACCCTTGCTGAGCAGGCACATTGGTCAAGACCCACTAAAAGCGACCGAACAACAAAAGAGAGAGGGAAAGAAAGAGTAAGCTAAGGTCAGTGGATGTTTTTGTGTGTGATACCTGTGTATGGCTGAAGAAGGAAGAAATGGAGAATTTGGTGGCAGTGTTATCGTCTGAATTTGTCCTAGACAATGTATTGCAAGCATGCGTTTGTATATGTATGGAGTCAAGAATCCGAGTAATAATGTTTTGAGCACAACAGTCATGTTTAGATGTGTTGACCAAAAGCAAATAATAATGGTTACATATCTCAGCTGCCTGCTGCAACTGGCTTTATAAATGAGAAGACTGTCATTTTGAGATATTGGATGGGGTAGGAGGATGTGATGCTTGGTGAGAAAATGAAGCATGAATTGAATAGACGGGGAGCATAATTCAGCTTTAAGAGGATTTTGCCTTTCATTTGAGATTTTATAGCCTTTATATATGGTGTGCTGACTTCCATACTTTTTTTAGACAGTGCTATATAAGTGCATCACACTTATATGCTGGTCCTTAGTAAACCACGCTCTTTTAACATTTTTACTTTACAAAGGTGGCTCTCAAGATTCACAGAGGTAGCATAAATTTATGTAAACAAAAATAACACATGACAATCTACAAAATAAATGTAATTGTAATCAGTTACAGTTACTGACGAAAAAATGTGTAATTAAATTACAGTTACTTATGAAAATGTTAATGATTACAAAGGGGGTTAAATCTGAATTTTTTTCACCCACACCCACATACAGATTTAATTGACTTCTTTCATAAATTGCAGTGACTGCTCTAAAATATGAGACACCGATGTTTCAGGAATTTAGGACACGAAATAGCACACATGCTTTCTATTTGGGTTTATATATGCTTCATTTTAATCATAAATTATATATGAACAGATAATCTGTTTTTTCCCCCCAAGGCATTGTTAGATGCCAGTGTTTCCTGTCATAGCTATGCAAAGATTTGATTTCAAAAACAGTATCATAGCTATCAAACTATTTATTTTTATGATTTTATATCTATTTAACCTCAGAATGATCTCAAAGTAAAAAGAGGTGCTAAAGTTTGATTTTGTGGTGGCTATGCTTTAAATTAAATTATTGTAATCTTAATTCAAGTAATGAAGTATTTTGAAAGTCTGACAGTAATCAGAATTGAGTACTACTGTAAGGTTAATCCTGCCTGCTTTAAAAATGGTTTGCATGATTAACAGTTAAAATGTTACAAATAGCAAAGTTATCAATGTAATCAGTTACATTTCTTTTATAAAGTAATGAAATAGTACACTACTTATACATTTAATAGGATAAAATCTTGTAATTGTAACTGTCATTTCTAAAGTAAACCTTCCCACCCTGTCTTATAATGAGGTAGCCATAGTATGGACACTATATCGTCATAATATCGACAAACCATAAGTAGGCCTACTGTAATTATTTGTCATGTTGTGATACACTTCACATCGAATAATTACAAAAAGATTTATAATTTTTTTTAAATGTGAAAGACACAATCAACCAATTGTCCATTAAAAAAAAACCCCCAGATAAAAAAATTCATTTTTTGAACATATGGAATAATTATCACACTGTAGGCTGATATATCATCCATTCACGAGGAAGTTTTAGTTTTATTAACAACATTTTCCGTTTAAAGGGGGTAGTCTCACCCAACAAGTTGTCATGTAATTACTCACCTCATGGAGTTACAACCGTAGAGCTTCGGCACACAAATTAAGAATTTTTTTAGTCATTCTAACAGCGTCTCTGACCCTCCCATAGACAGCAAGGGTACTACCAAGATCAATGTCCAGAAACGTAGCAAGGACATCAGAAAAACAGTCCATGTGACATCAGTGTTTCAACCATAATCTTATGAAGCTACGAGAATACTTTTTTACGCAAAGAAAAAAAAATAACGACTTTATTCAACAATCCGTCTCCTCCGCATCACCCTAAGAGCCATTTTAGAGAGTATCCACTGAACGCAAACAGTGTATGTTTTTCTGTGTCAGCCGCACCACACGGATACGTTGTTTTCGTTCAAATCAAAGCACAACCAACATAGAAAATGTATCTGTTATCATAAAAAACATATGTCTGCATTTGTGATCGGAGAACAGCCAGCATTGTAGTCTACTCTACCAGGATCAGGAAACAGTCCTCCATAAAATGCGCTGCACACATCTGAATATTTGGGTTGAACTCTTCTGGAACAGTGTTGTAAATACAACTTAACCACTGATTTCTAGTAGTGTCCTCTTTTGGAAGGCCAAACAAGTAGTTTTGCTTTCACAACGAAAACCACAGCGTCGTCACAACATGGCGGCGGCGGTGGCAGCAACAATAAAGTTACGCCTTCTTTCTTTGCGTGAACATTTTGGCGGCGTTAAACAAATCTTCCTACATCGTGACATAGACATGTGCGTGTTTAAACAAGACGTTTTAGGAGGGCGTGGACGAGTTAACTTTTATAAAGAATATCTCTTTGGATTTGAGACTTTAGTCTTTGCAACTTTAGGGATATTATCTATTCACGAACAGCTTGTAACACTCCAAAGAGAAAGGTAAACTTGAAATCACATCATATGACCCCTTTAACTATTCAGCCTTCCAATTACGTATAAATCTCCCCCAAAAAATTTAAATTGACCCTTATGACTGGTTTTGTGGCCCAGGGTCACATTTGTACATAAACGAAAAGATTGAAATCAAAAAGATGATCCGAGCTCATAAATGTGGAAACCTGGGCACGTTCACGCCTTTGAGAAAGTCAAACCTCGTCTCGCTCACGTCGCATTACGTCACTATAGGTAAGAGAATCAGTCAGCAGCATGAAGGATGTAGCAGATATAAACACTATTGAACTGTGCCTGCAGTCTCTTTTGCGGTTTCTCTCATCAAACTGTGGGCGTCTAAAAAGAAGTAGCGTGCTTAAGGATGAGAACGTCTCAATCAAAGAAGCAGGCATTTACTGCTGCCGGAGAAAATGAAATCTGAAATTCATTTTTCTAATTGGAATGGAAGGGGAGAGCATTATGTGATCTCGAGCGGCTCACCCACGCATGCAATCACAATCGCCTGATTTAATCTGCGGCCACAGTGAAAGCAGCACGAGCCACCTGTTTGTTTGATATGTCGATATCCTCTTCTAAGCCTGTGATTGAACTGTTGGCAACAGACAGATAGGCTATGTTTAACACATAAGTGCATTGCTGTAAGAGCTATACCTTTTGTGTATTTCTTTTAAACATGCATCCAAATTAATGTGTTTATTAAAATATACAAGCATGAGCAAATTGGTTGGTGTTATTTTGTGAAAGCTGTGAAGTTAATGTTCTTCTAAGGTGCCTGTGCTCCACATATTCAGCTCAGCAGATGCTCTACAGAGAATGTTCAACAGAAAACCGGTGGTCACAAGAGAGACCCAATGATAGAAACACTTCAACCGTGGTGCCCTCACAAAATGTGTGTGAGGGACAGATATCAGAGAAGATGATGAATGTGAAAAGTCAGTGAATGGCTTTTCATTTTCATCATCTTTGCTGATCTTTCAGATATAGAATGGGGAAAAGAAGGTCTGGAAATTAAAGTATGAGTTGGAGGGAGAAACTATAAATATTTTGCAAAGCAGAAAAGAACTGACAAGTATATGAGCAGAAGCTAGTGATGTTTACATGCTTATTATGCTGCTTTTCTTTCTTTTTATTTTGTTTCTCATACACTATACCTATTGCAGCATCCAAAAGTCTCAGACTGCTAGTGAAAATGCATCTATTGTCTATTCTTTTCTAGTTTAATATTTTTATTTGCAAATCATGTTATTAGGATAAAAGTTGATTTGAGTTGGATTGAAAAATTAACAGGAGTTGAAAATGGCAGAATTTCTTAGTATTTTGTTTTTGCTTTTGCTTTAATGACAAAAGCTCTCGATCTAAACCTCTTCTTCAATGGGAACATTGAAATTTGCTCTTTTGTACAAAGGAGTTCACATAGTCAGTGTCAGAATTTATCTTGTTTGATTGGTGATCTAAAAATCATGCAAAACCTCATAATTTTGAATTTCATATAATTTGTCATAACTTCTTTCTTGGTTTAATGTTTTTGACAATTATTTTAGTGTATGTCAGACTTTAGGACTCCTCTGTACATTTTCAATTGTGGTACAGTAAATTAAACATAAATTAAACCTTTTAAAAACATTGTGCTTGATTTTTCTGTGTACATTTCAAAGTCATATTGGTGCAATTTGTATTTAAATGTGGAAAAAATATCTGGAGCAAAACACAGTTTGGCATGTAACGGTGTGAAATATTTGTTTTTAATTATGCATGCCAATATTCTGTGCTTTTTGCCAGTTCTCTGAACATTTGAATATGAAAATCTGTCTTAGAATTTGTGCATACAAAAAAAAGTGGGAAAAAAATAACTTATAAATAAAAAATACAAAATAAATACACTGTCTTGTTATTCAGTACTTAATTACTTAATTCTACACTTGTATGTTTCCCTGTAGTTTGGAAGGTCGTCCTGAATCAAGAAGAGCAGCTGTAGACACCAGCAGCTGGATTTCACTACCATCCTAATGCACAGCACCCTCTCAGACTGACGGGTTTTCACTGGCAGCAAACTGGCAGAGAGAAAGAGAGCTCACACAGGTGGGCCAGCAGCAGCATCCCAGAGATTATAGATTTGGAGATTACAGGACAACAGCAGGTCAGGGCACACTGCCTTGTTGAAATCCGAGTTCTCCACCTCACCAATTCCATTAAGAGCTGTCATCGTGAAATTGGCAAGCAAGCCCTGCGACACAACACATTCACATGCACTCGGCTGATCACGTACTCCACTAGCTGCTAGACAGATGCAGTGTTAGAAGAAAATCGGATGCTGTTTTTGTTTGCCTTTTTCTTTAATCCAGCTCCTTGCCGCTCAAATCCCTTTTTGTGCTTGAGCTGTTAGATTCTTTCAATCATCTTTGTTGCTTATTTTTATTTGGTTAATTTTTATTATCCACTGACCTGGAGAGAGTCAAAGTGCTCAAATTATCAAACCATGATGGCAGAATATCCTAAAGTGCTTATCTAGACTGGAATGTTCAAACCACACAGTTAGGAAGGGAAACTGTTGGAACCAGAGGTTCCTCATATTTGAATCTTCAAGCTGCTTTCATTGAAGACACCATAAAGACCAAGGGACAAACGCAGTGGCATGTCTCCACACTTAAAGTAACTCACAGGATATGCAACTACCGCTACATGAATGAGACTGAAAGAATTTGAAGAGTGTTGTAGAATGTAAAGCTATTCAAGATGTCTGCAAAAGAGCTTCATTACAAGACTGGGAGAAAACTCCACCCATTTCCACCTCTGGTTGCGAAGTTCGACAAGGTGGCTCGCTAGACAGAGCGTACAGCTACGGACAAACTGGATTACAGTGACAAACTTGGACTCATAGAGGACTGTAATAGAACAGACACGGTTGACAGCCTAGCTTGTCTGGCACTGAGATGTCAAAACCACAGAGGGGGCTATTCCTCCAACTGTCACTGCAAGGAGAATAGAGCCGATCACACACACGCCTACTAGCAGACTGATTTTTAGAGCCGAAAGACTGGTGTGTCTTTGAACCGTGGCAGTATAGACAGTTCAAAAGCGTGAAAGAAAGAGCTGGAGGAGATCCCATAGTGTAGGAGAAGTGAGCGAAAATAAAGAGCGGTAAAAGTCTCCACGGCAGCGGTGACACATTGAAAGAGAAGACTGTGACAGACTGGAGATCATCGGTGGCAGTTCACAGGCGCACAGTTTTGTGAGATTCACACACTTTTGGGATTAAAGCCTGTGTCGCTCAGTACACCGAGTAGTACTGAGTCCAGTTTGGTCACGGTGGCAGGGGCCGGTTCATGGCAGTGGGGCGGACGCATGCCGTCTGTGCCTCCACAGCGAGAGGGACGCTTCGGCTTGGGATGGGGTTGGGGTTGGGCTGCATGGGTGCGGGCTCAGAGGGCGGGCGAGCTGAGACCCTGTGTGCCCGCTGGAGTCGGACCTGCGGCGGCAGGGGAACGTGGGGGCATGAGATGCTCCCTTCGCTTCTGCGTGGTCTTGGGATCCCTGGCCCTCCTGTTCCTCACGTCGCTCTTCTTCTCCTTCTCACTGAGAGGAGGAGTCGGCTTGCCTTACTTGGAACCCCCGGGATGGGAAGAGTCACGCAGGGTTAAGCTAGTGCCCAGCTACGCCGGTTCCCACCGGGTCATCCCGGCCGAGAGCTCCCAGCAGAAGACATGTGCATGCTCTCGGTGCGTGGGTGACCCAGGCGTTTCCGACTGGTTCGACGAGAACTATGACCCGGATATCTCGCCTGTGTGGATTCGGGACAACATTCAGCTGCCTTCAGACGTGTACTACTGGTGGGTGGTAAGTGATCTTATTGTTACTCGCTGCTGCTTTTAGATTTAGAAACCCTTTCAGTTGATGTGGTTAGACTTGCTTTCTACATGCTTTCGACCTCATGCGTTAACTAAATGGAAAAACTAAATTAAATGGCTGCAAAACTGTTGCACGGGAACTCGCACAGTCCTTAATTAAAAGAGACCTAATTTTGTTGTGCTTCTCTCCTTTAAATGAGAGAGGTTAGCAATCTGAAATTGTGCTTATGCATCATGTTTAAGCGACAGGAAGCAAAGAGGCCGTTTTTATTAAAAAGAACATGAGTAATGTCTGAAAAAAAAGTGTGTCAGCTGAAAAGTATAAGTCTGTAATACTTGCTCAGAGTGAATTAAAAGCAGGGCGGGTGCCGGAGTGCATTAAGCAAAAGAAGCAGAAAGATTGGGAACATGCTTGCACTTATGGAAACGACTGAATTTGACATTTTCTGAAGAAAATGTAAGTGGTGCTGTTAGAATGCTGGGGTGTTCTAGGCAATTGCTAAGATGCTTGATTATTGGTCCAAAAAAAAGCCAGAAAGAAAAACAAAAATGAAAGTAATTGTTTTGGCAATGTTGGACTCATTGGACATTCATTTCAGAGTATAATGGGCGTAATTACTCAAAACTAATTATGTAATTTGTTTTGTTATGAAACTTCTGTTGGACTGATGAAATTCATCTGTGTGGAATTTTTGAATTGCAATGAATTAAATTCCTCTTCCTTTTATTCAAATTCCAATTCAGCATCCTGTGGGCTGTAACAAGTTCAAATCAAATTTAAATTTAATCAAGTCAGGAATTTAAATTGAGATTTTTGCCCAAAACTGCTATATATAAAGATGCACATATAAATTTGTTTTGTTTTGTTTTTTAAAGAAAGCTGTTTATTTGATCAAAAATTCATTAAAAACCACAATATGTTGAAATATTATTACAATTAACAAAAACTTGTTTCTATTTCAAAATGTAATTTATTCCTGTAATGGCAAAGCTGAGTTTCCAGCAGCCATTATTCCAGACATCAGTACCACACGATCCTTCATTATACAGTTGTTTCTAAATATTTTTGTAAAAACCACAATTTAAGGATTCACTGATGAATAAGAGTTTTAAAGAATTTATTTGAAAAATTTATTTTTATAACAATGTGATTGTCTTGTGATCCATTTAAAGCACCCTTAACCCTCTTAAAAATAAAGGTGCTTCAAAAGGTTCTGCACAGCGATGCCATAGAAGAACCATTTTTGGTTCCACAAAGAACCATTCAGTAAAAGGTTATTTAAAGAACCATCTCTTTCTTACCTTTTTGTAATCTGAAGAACCTTCTTTCACCACAAAGAACCTTTTGTCAAACAGAAAGGTTCTTCAGATGTTAAAGGTTCTTTATGGAACCATTTTAGACAAAAAGGTTCTTCTATGGCATCGTGAAGCACCTTTATTTTTAAGAGTGTTGCTGAATAAATGTATAGAAATCTAAAACATTAAACAAATCTTACTGATCCTAAACCTTTGAATGGTAGTGCATAACTTTCTGTTGATGACAGAATCTTGTATTAAATACAATGGCTCCTGTTATTTGGACGGGCACAGAGTAAATTTGGTGGCTGGCATCTGTACCCGGAAAACATCTGCCAAGAATTATTAGGTCCAGTGGAGACCTGGTAAACTGCCAGTTATTGGCAGCAGGGACCATGAGGAGAAGAAAGGAGGGAGAGAAAACATGGAAAGATAGAGAAGGGGGTTGGTTGGAAGGAAGCCATGTCATGGAGGGATGTCAGAAAAATACAAAAGGAAAGATTTTAAGTCTGGTCTTGGTTTTCAGAACGTGTTTTTGTTGGATCTTTTTTTCTATTCATCACAGCAGAGGGCTTCAGTGGCTAATTGGCTGCCTGGATGTTTATTTTAGTATGCATGTGTGCACAGGCAGGTGTGCAGATGGTTTGAAGTTAAAAGATAACTGCCTAACCTTATGTTAGTTTCTTTATTTCGCTCTCTTCCTCCCTCTCTTCTCTTCCCTCTGGGCCTTGTACAGATGTTGCAGCCTCAATTCAAACCCCACAACATCCAGCAAGTTCTACAGAGGCTGTTCCAGGTCATTCCAGGCCATTCCCCGTACGGTTCGTGGGACCCTGCCCGCTGTCTGCGCTGTGCTGTGGTGGGGAATTCAGGAAACCTCCGTGGGGCAGGTTACGGTCCGGTGATTGATGGCCACGACTTCATCATGAGGTGAGTCTTGAAATGTCACCATGTAAAGAAGTAGGGAAAGAAAACAGTCTTTCGAACTGCGTATCAAAAATTAGGAAAAAGATTTGGTCTTGTTTTGAAATAAAAAAATACAAATTAAATTGGTGCCCTGGAATTCAGAATGAGTTTGTCTAGCTCGGTTATGATTTTGGATTTTCAAAGTTGTTTTTAATTGAACACTATTATTTAGTTTTTTTTTCACAACTAACTTGTAGTTTTAGTCTTAGTTTTTTTTTTCTGCAGTGTTTTTCCGTTTAGGTTTTATTTTGTGGGCATTTTTTAATAATCAGAATTAAAGGTGATTTCTGTACTTGGCAAAAAATAATGACTTTTCAAACAGGTTTCCTTAAAGGGGTCATATGATGCTATTTTCTCACAAAATGCTATAGCCACACCCCGACCACCATGACAGCACGCTACTGTGTTGTGTTTTTCGTTTAATACAGAATATGTTGACATGCTTTAATGATAAAAAAAAACACATTATATTTTAAAATACTGCTACATTATTGTAGGTCCTCTATGCCCGCCTATCTCTCACACGATCATCCCTTTTGTACGTGTTCTCTATTACCACACCATCTCCAACTTTTCAAGCTCCTTATAGCCCCTCTCTTTCCTCTAGACACAAGGTAAGACACAACATGTCATAATGCTCGATTCGGATTTGGCCGAGACTCAGTGGCATTGTGATTGCGAACACCACAAGTGAGTGTCGGAAATGTAACGCCCCTTACATAATCACCAGCGTCAGCTTTCAAAGTAAATATCAGACAGTTAATAATGTCATTAGTTTTACAATCAGTTCAAGCCCGAAAGGGCAACAGAGTCGCTTGACAGACAGTGAAGATGCAGTACACAAGCCGCGGTTAAGACAGCTGACGTGCGATGATTTCTGACAGACAGTTCACTCTAATGTGTGATGTGACCCTGTTCCCCTCACACACACACACGACGCATTACTCTGCGCTGCGCAAAACTCCGCATTGGAACAGTCAATAGCAAATACTTAAAATGATAACAAAACATACTTACAGTAGCTGATTCAGAAGCGCCACATTGTCATAGCAAAGTCGGAATTTACCCTTTTTAAAATAGCCTTTTGCACAAGCCAGGCGCTGTATCTTTAGGTTCAAAACAAACCGTTTGTCCATCAAAAGCGTTGCTACAAATTGCGAACATCGGGTTTGCTGTTCTGTTGTAATAAATTTAACACTGATTCCTAATGCATCTACTTCCGGGAAGGCCCAAAAAAGTGCTATTGGTTTCGCACTGAAACAGCGTCTCCCTGACATGGCTGCATCAACACTACTGCTGTTCCTGAAACCACGCCTTCTTTCTTTGCGTGCACATTTGGTCGGCATTATGCTAATATTTCAACATAGTGACGTAGACATGTGGGGGCGTGTTAGAACGAGGCGTTTTAGGTAGGCGTGGTTGACTCTTAACTTTTATAAAGAATATCTCTTTGGATTTGAGACTTTAGTCTTTGCAACTTTACAGATCTTCATGCACCAAGAGCTTGTAACACTCCAAAGAGAAAGGAAAACTTGAAATCGCATCATATGACCCCTTCCATAACACTTCCATAATCATCTTCCATTGGTTGAACAACTGAATAGCCCTGCCCCAAACTGGTAGGATACTCAAACAAATAAAAAATTCTAGTGTAAGCACATATCCACAGTGTTTAAATTTTTTAGGGAACATAATCATAGAAATAGACTACTAGATGCTATAGTAGATTTATTATAAATCGTAATTTAACACTGAAAAAATACATACTTCACCTTTTAAAGTACCCCTATTATGCAATTTTTAAGGTTGCTACTATTGTTTTATGAGTCTGCTAAAACATGTTTACATGCATGCAAGGTCAAAAAAACAGTTAGTTTTCTCAAAAAATATATTTAATTTGACCTCATTTCTAAATGATTCGTAAACGACTCGTGCGAAGCAGTTCAAATAATCAGTCTCTCTAAACCCCTGCTTTCCGTGAGCCCTCACTGCTGTGATTGGTCAGATGGCGCAGTCCTTTGTGATTAGTCCAGAGCCATAGAGAGATTGGCTCTGGATTGGTCTACCGTGTACACCGCGTGTCGGAAACGAAACGCCCATTGCCATGACCGTCATGGCAATGGGTGTTTCGTTTCCGACACGTGCTGTGCGCGGTAGACCAATTCAGAAATTTTTTTTTTAGGGAACATAATCATAGAAATAGACTACTAGCTGCTATAGGAGATTTATTATAAGTAGTAATTTAACACTGAAAAAATACATACTTCACCTTTTAAGGAATCAGTTGGTCAACCAACAGAACAGCTAACACCCTAAAAAAGGAAGCCTTTGATAAAAGCCACATTTATCCATATCAATATATTTATAGTTTTATTTAGCTTATGAAAATGTTTTTAAATCAGCGGTTTTAGTGTGCAATAATAGCTGTGTTTTCTGGGACACTGTTCACTGTCAGATATGGTGGATTGACATTTGCAATTGCGGGTTTCAGTTGAATGAACATGGAAAAGGGCAGAATGTGCATATTGCCGCTTAAAGAAAAGAGTAAAATAATGGCCTGGGGGAGACGTTGAAGAACAGCGTATGTTTAGTAGAGATCAGAGAGATGGAGCGGCTGAAAGAGATGGAGGTATAAATTGAGGTGCTATTTCAGTCAAGTCTTTATTGATTCAGCTCTGAAATCTTAAATTAATCCTGTCCTCCTCCGTATCCATCTCTTTCTTCTGCCCCACAGCAGCTGTCTCCTCATCACTTTATTTGTTTAACTGCTGTCTGCTTTCATTTTGACACAGTTTAAGAGATGGTTTGAGCTTTCTGCCTGTCAAATGAGTTTGCTGTTGCTGTTTATTGGCTCATATAAGTTTTCCATTGGCTAAAACGATTATTATAAGTAAACAGTATATTGCTTGAAATCAGTTAGCATCCTTGTACTATACCCACTGCCTTGTGTTTCATGTATATATTGCATACTGGTGTGAATTTTTAGTGAGAATAATATTTGATTTATTATGTAGTTATTGATTTATTATTATTTTTATGGCTTATTTTTAAAAACCAGTGCTAAGCACCAACTACTACTAAACACTACAACAGAGCTGTAGAATAACAAACCCTTCTTGCACTTCCGATAAAAATACAATTTATTGTAAATGAGTATTGTGGTTTCCAGTTTAAGCCTTGCTCTTTGGCCTTTTGTTTATTAGAGTGATGATATAAGAAGAAAACGCTTGAGATTTGATTGGTAAAACGTCTCACTGGCTTTGAGAAAAGCTTTGAGTCTTAAGAAGATAAAGAAAGTATGTACATTTGTTGTTTTGCATTAAAATCTCTAGGACTATTACATCTAAAGTTTTTTAAATCCTGCTGCCTGAATACAAGCTTGATATTCTATGCGTTGCAAAACCTTGGTGATGTAAGGTAGTTCTCTGAATTTGAGTGAGTACATGTAGAATACAGATTGAATGAGAAAGGGAGGCAGGGTTTTTTTTTTTTCTAATCAGAGCATTTTGTCGAGAGGACATGAGCTGTGAAATGGAAGCTCTGACATCCATCGGGGAAACAGACGTGTCTCCTGAATAGACACCGACCCTGTCTGCGTTTTTGTCTGATCCACACCCTCTTTCCATCATCTTGCTTGTCACTTGCAGTCTGTCGCTCTTAAAGGAATAGCTCACCCAAAAACAAAAATCGTGTCTTTTATTTATCCTCATGTCATTCCAAAACCTTAAGATGTTTTTTCTGTGGAACACAAAGGAGAATTTTGAATAATTCCCTGGTTATTATTTTCTGTACAATTACAATGGATGGCAACATTTCTCGCTGGCTGCTTTTTTAGCCGCTTTTTTGCTGTCAACCTGAATGCACTTTCTGTTTGTTCACTTTACTCCGTCATGGGGAAAATAATGAAATGCCAAAGTAATAGGGCTTGAGCGAAAGTGAGGGAGCGTAATTCAATTGGATCTCTGTGTTCCAGGATGAACCTGGCTCCCACTGTAGGGTACGAAGAGGATGCCGGCAGCCGTACCACACACCACTTCATGTACCCAGAGAGTGCCAAAAACCTGGCGGCCAACGTTAGCTTTGTGCTGGTGCCCTTCAAGACTCTCGACCTGTTGTGGATCACCAGTGCCCTCTCCACTGGCCAGATCCGCTTGTGAGAACAATAACACACACACAATTTTAGGGAAAAAAGCTAGATAGCTGCACTCTTTTTTTATTTTAATCTTTTATTTGATGTTTTTTCTATAATCATATGATTGTATTTTAATTATTTTATATTTATTTAACCACGAGCAATCTCTGTAAATTTCTTAATCTGTTGTAAATGAATATAAATAACTATTCAGTTCAGTTTTCAGACACTAGATTTAATTAAAGTTTGGTTGTCGAAATCCTGAATTAAATTTTTTTTTTATTATGTTGTATATTTTTATTTTAAATGTTTGTTCTCTTTTCTCATTTTCTAATTTTTTAAACCACAGTCTATCATTTTCTATCGCTCTAAAAAATAGATTGTGACATCCCATCAGTAAATTAGTTGTTCAGTTCAGTTACAGTAAGTTTAATGAAACTATAAGTGAGTTTAATTTGGTTGTTAGAATCTTGAATTTTGATTAGTATTTTTTATTTATTTAAATCTTTCATTTTAAATAAATAAATACATTTTATGTAGGAGGTTTCATACAGTTTCTTCTTTTAACCACAATCAAAAAAATTGGAAATCCTGAAATCCTGCACATCACTTGAACGTGCTTAGTAAATAACTTTAATATGCAACAGGAAGATCTGTTGACCAAATTTTGTCATATTAAAGTTATTTACTTACTAAGCAAGTTTGAGAGGCGTGTGGGATTATTCCGATTTATTTGTGCGATATATTTAAAAGATACACAAAGTACCTCCTCCTGATAGAGTGTGACATCCCATTAATAAATTAGTTGTTCATTTTAGCTTTCAGTCACTATGTGAATTTAATGAAATTTTGGTTGTCAGTCCCTGAATTTTGAGTCGTAGCTATAGTAGCTGCAGTGTGGCCAATGAGACATTCATATATTCTGTCTGTGAACACACTGCAGTGTTCTGTACTCAGAAATGCATCATTCAAATCACACACACACCGCCACACATCACAGCGCTTCATCAACAACATTCTCTACTTCACTGAAAAACACCAGAAAGTTAGCACTTAGCAGCAGTTCTGCTCACTGTTTTTTTTTATGAAAAGATGAAGAGATGCCAGAAGTGGGAAGACTTATAACTTTATCTTTCCAAATCTCTCAGCACTTATGCTCCAGTGAAGCAGTTTCTGCGTGTGGATAAAGACAAGGTAATATATTCCCATCCTGTCTCTCACAGATTTATCTTCTCTGAATTAAGACACTCTTTAGACCCTGAACAATAGAGCACTAGCAATCTCACATTCAGTCTTTGTTTTCTCTTCTCTGCTATAAATCTGCATACGTATCAAATAATGTCCTGTAGGTTCAGATCTTCAACCCAGCTTTCTTTAAATACATCCATGACCGCTGGACACGTCATCATGGCCGCTATCCCTCCACTGGCATGCTTGTGCTGTTCTTCGCTCTACACGTATGTGATGAGGTGAGATTTTAGGGTATATAATAATGCATATAATTCATACATGACGTTGTAAATTTTTTTCTTGAAATGTGTTCTTGTATCATACTATATTATAAAATATAGCAGTTTTCTAGTGTAATAAGTCATTTATTCCTGTGATGGCAGTGACACAGATACATTTTCAGCAGTTATTACTTTAGTCTTCAGTGTCACATGATCCTGCAGAAATCAGTTTAATATGCTGATTTGGTGCTCAAGAAACATTGCTTATTATCGAAGTTCCAAACAGTTCTGCTGCTTAATATTTTTATGGAAACCATAATACATTTTTCTACAGGATTGTTTGATGAATAGAAACTTTTATTAGAAATAGAAACAACGTGAAAGTCTCTACTGTCACTTGGGATCAATTTTATGTGTCCTTGCTGAATAAAAGTATTAATTTCTTACTGACTAAAAACTTACTTACTGACCTAATCTTTTGATCTTTAGTGTGAACTTATATATTGTATCTTTAAATTAATATATAAAGAATATGTGTGTATATAGCTTTTGTTTATAATGTTTAAAAAAAGCTTTTAGCTTTTTATATGTAAACAAAATACTAATTTTAAATGTTACATTTTATTTACATTTTAAAGCTCTGACAGTGACTTCATTTCTGCGTCTTTCTCCATAGGTGAATGTATTTGGTTTTGGGGCGGACAGCAGGGGAAACTGGCACCACTATTGGGAGCAGAACCGCTATTCTGGAGAGTTTCGTAAAACAGGTGTCCATGATGCAGACTATGAGGCCCAGATCATTGACAAGCTGGCCAAAGCTGACAAGATCTCTGTCTTTCCTGGAAAGTGAATCTGGGCACCAGGTGCAAAGAAATGGACCGACTGATGGACTACCATAAACAAAACCACCTATTATCCACTTGACACACTTAGTGTGCCTGTTAAACGTGATCAAGAAGTAATTTTTCATGATCTTATTACCATTCTATGCTGTCCCGAATGGACAGGATTCTGGGCAGCAACCCTCATGATGTGGTGGTTTTGAGAGGAGACGCTAGTTCTAAATGTACTAATGTGCTTTTCCTTGCAAGCCTACATAAACTAGGACAACTTGACTTGGAACTTGACTTGGCAAGGAACACTAATATCTCACCACTAAACAGCATGTTAGGTATATGTGCTGGGAATGGATCTGACTTATATTTATGACTGTTGTTGAATAGTGATGATGCGGGAACACTTATCTCATGCCGAGGCCAGGTAGATGAGTGAGACCAACAATCATCATAGTGTATCATAGTACTCTAGTAGTTCTCTGTTGATTCGTTAAAGAGATAGTTGACCCTAAAAATGATAATTTACTCCACCTCATGTCATTCCAATCCTGCATGATTTACTGTCTTCTACATTCAGATATTTTGAAGAATGTTTGAACTGTTTATGTCAATGAAGTCAATGGGTCCAAAGTAGTTTTTGCTACATTACCTTGACAGAATACAGGTTTGGAATGAAATTAAGTTGAGTAAATGACACAATTTTAATTTTTGGGTGAACTTTCCCTTTAACTGAAAGCTTGGATAGTGGCGGGTTGTTTCACTAGTGTTATAGCACTGCAGTTATACTCCTCACGTCACCAGACGCATGTGGCTGAGTGGACTTCCATGTTCATGCTGTTAAACCGAGCTTTATTTTGTCTTATGAGATATTTTATGTTTCGTTGTTCGTGTTTGAAATGATCATGCTAACAGTTTGTGATCACTGTGTGCGCACAGCAGTCTGAACAACCTTGTTTTTTTGGTACGTTCATTTTTGCTAATTACGTTTGAGTACTGATCGTTCCTCTGGTCTGAGAAAGATGGACCGATACTCAACACCAGGAGCTAAAACCACCGACGCAGTCCAATATGAACACATATGAGCAATATATTAAGTACATGTGGAGTATGTTTAGAAACCAACGCTACTAAAGGTGTGGTGCTAGTTCTAGAGATGCACTGTGAACAGTGGTAGAGCTTCTTTGTTGATCTTCAGCACACTACTAAATTTAACGTAATAGTGTTATATAATGGAAAACGACAGACAAAAAGTATTCGATTGTGAGATACCGAATATAAGCTTTCATTTATGAAGCCTGATGTATTGCGATACAATTTATGACTAGCTGACAGACAGATCTTGAAGTTCTGGTGGAATTCATTGATAAGTGTTTTCTTGAAGTCATGTAGACACTCCTTTGCAGCTGTTCAGTCATTTACCATCAACAATAGGTGATTTTTTTTATATTTATTGTAAAATTTGTATAGTTTTCCTTGCATAATTTATTACATTATAAATGTTTTAGACCATACGAAGGATAAGCAGAAAGATCCGCTTGAACGACAAGTGCTTTCTACGGAGCCCCTAAAAGGTGGGGTAAGCGATTTCTGGTAGTCAATGTTGACATTTGAAATCACCAAAACAAACACCCCTACCCCAAAATTTTTGATATTTTGATAGCTCCGCCCCACACATAAGTACGCAACCCAGGCAACGATTAGTTCTGTGAAACAAAGCAAAACCAATGCTACACCGTGTCTACACCGGACGACAGTGGCGCGGCAGAATACTATGGAACTCATTATAATCAGTGATGCTGTCTACACCATAGATATATATACATATATATGGTCTACACTGGAATGCTGCGCAGCACGACACGACAAATCCCTACTGCTGTGTTCTATTCATGACGTATTGACACAAATTTCAAATGATTTTCAACGGTCGCTTTGTCGCGTCCAGTGTACTAGACAGACTTTAGCTGTTGCGGCGCAGACACGGTGTTACTCACCTATCGATAAGAAACAAAGCAACCTCGGCGTCCGATCGCATGCCTTCCGCTCCTTGAGTTCTCTCCATAAGCTGATCCGATATTTACACGAGTCCTATTTCTTGCCTTATTGCCTTAAGCCTTCTTTTGTTCCGCAGACGTTTTCCTCTTTTGTTTTTTATCCGCCATCTCTATCTTTCTGTCGCTTGGCTCGGAAATGTCAGTCACGTGCACTGAACACTCTCTCCTCCACATCATGAGTAGACACGCCCCTTACTGCTGATTGGCTACAAGTTTGTTTTGCTAGTCGGCCCGAATCAGTTTTCTAAAGTGTTTTTGAAAAATCGCTTACCCACCTTAAAGTGATGGGGAAAGTATACGAGATGGGAGTAAAATTTAATTTCAATGCTTTTGCGTTCTCTTGCAAATGTTTGCATTCCCCCAAAGAAACATTGTGTTAGCTGGCAAATTGTTTACTTGAGAAACTTTGCAGTACCTTGCAAAATATTTGTGTTCCCCAGAGAAACTTTGCTTTACTTTGCAAAATATTTGCGTTCCCCTAAGAAACGTTGCGTTAGCTTGCAAAATTTCTGAGTTGTTTGTGAGTGAACTCTCTAAGAAGAACTAAAAGGTTTTGCAAGCAGAAAAAAACGTTATTTTATTTAATATTTTATTAACTATATTTTAGTGCTTTTATTTTGTCTTGTAAATGTTTTGTGTTTTCTCTGCGAAACGGTTGCGATAGGTTGTAAATTGTTTGCCTTCCCCCAAGAAACTTTGTGTTAGCTTGCAAAACTTTTGAGTCGTTTATTTGTGAACTAAAAAAAAAAAAAGAAAGTTTTTCTGGAAAATTTGCAAGTTTTGCGAGCGAATGTAAGTTTTGTAAGCGAATGCAAAGTTTCTCTGGGAACAGAAATTATATTTCAATTCTCTTGCATTCTCTCATAAGACGTTTGTGTTCCCCTGAGAAAATTTGCGTTCAAACAAAAGAGATGTGACACGAAAGCACTGAAATATATATTTTCTTCCAATCTCATATTTTTTCCATCACTACGTCCGTAGCTTTCTGCTTCGGCCGAGTCTAAGTTTCAGGTGCAGTAGTTCTTTTTCAAAATGTAGACATATCAGCTATTTCAGTGTATAAATGCACACACGTTACATGCTTGCGTGCCTTGTCCTCGCTTCTGGACATGTCCTCTCTCCAGAGCACAGTTAACCTCATTATAAGACGCATAAACACGTGCTATTGTTCCTTTAGTCTTCTTACAGAGCATTTATTGACACACATTCGCACGCTCACAAATGTGGGCTCTAAAATAGGGCACGGATTGTCTACCCACCAGCTGTCCTCCACCAACACATAATTCACGGCTTCTCCTGTGCTCCACCACCTCATCCTCTTGTCTGTTCTTCTTTGAGCTAAGCTGAGCGCCGTGCCTTCGGGATCAGGGTGGGAAAAGCTCTCACCTGAAAACCTTCTCCGCTCTTGATTTTAAGAGCTACCTACCTGCATTCACTGTCACTTCTGAAAAGTCTCCTGAGTCCTTAGAAAATCCAGACCTGTGGCACACGAGTGCTTTTATACATTGTCAATAAAGCGTAAACGTCTTTTTTTGACGGTTATATACCGGGTGAATATTAAATGCACTGTGCTGCAGTGGCTTTATTATATTTAAACCTATTCTGAGGGATTATTTTTGGGCGTTTCACAGTGAAATTCTAATATCACGGATACATAGGATGGCTGCCCTCTCATAGGTAGAATATTGAGATGCGCAGTTGGTCACCAAAGAGTTTTATTCCATTACTAATCCTCTTGTTTTTGTTGTTCGATGTTTATGTATTGCGCAGAAAATATGGATTAAGGAAAATAAATTGGCTTGTGATGTTCTTGTATTACTCTTAACAGTATTAATTAATCCTAGATGTTTCTAGTTGGCGAGGAGGGATGTTTCTCTTCTTGTTTTCGTGCCACAGGAGGATCGTAGCCTGCCGAGTGATATTCAGGCAAATCTACTCAAACAATTTATGAAAGACTATGTCCACCTTCTCTGTTCTCTCCATTTGAAATGTTCTGTGGCCAAATTGCATGACGAGATAAATTCCAAATTGGCTTGTTTCTTTATGCTCTTCTTGCTGACGTTCTCGGCACTAAATAATCGGTCTTTGTGGATCCTTATTGTCACATTGAGAGAGCTTTTTCTTGAATTGTTTGTAGTTTTATAGGATGCAAAGTTGAAGGCTGTAAAGTACTGAGTGAGATGAATATTCCAGAGCCTGTTAAGACTAAACTGCTTTGTTTTTTTTTCTTTGCTGCTTTTTCCACGATTATACACATGATTGTGCCTCCAGGATAGATGTTGAGTGAATGATGCAATTTTTTTTCTTTTTTTTCTTGACCCTTTTGAAAGGCTTTACGATAGATCTCCCTATTCCATTTGAAGAAATAATTAATAAAATGGCAGCAAAAAACCCCAAAATGAAGTAAAAAATGAGGCTACAGTATTTAGACTCCACTTTCAACTTAATGTTGAATCCTGTTCTTCATGAAGGAACCCTCTTCAGCACAGACTGTACATATCCTCGCTGTGCCACTGTTTGCTCTCATTAACTTCTCATTAGTGTCGATATAGTGATTATTGGTCAGTGCTCTCTTTTCTTTCACAACCTCAGTCTTTGTGTAATTCTGGACTGTTTTTATCTTTATGCTACTGTAAAAAATAAACATGTTTAAAAATGGTTTGGCTCTTTGTGTCCAAGGACATTGGTAAACAAGTACACAATTTTGCTCCTTGTCAGAACTGCTTTATTTGATGCAGTACATTTTCATTACAACTTCAGTATTGAATTTAGGATTTTATGAAAGTAATGTTCATGTTCTTTTATCAGTATATGAACAAATGGATACATTTGTACTATTATGGTTTACGTGCTTTGCAACTTCTAATGTGGAAACAGTGGCATAAATTTTTTTTTTTAAAGTTTGATGCCCTCAATATCACTTTCCATCCAGTATACTTTTATATCACTTAAAAAACAGCATAAACATGTTGAATTCTGTGATGTTTTGTGATATAAGTTTAAAACTTTCCATCCTGATAATCAAAAATTTCAAAGGTAGCTAAACTTTAAATTAAGCAATGACTCATTGTTGCTCTTTGTTTCCATCCTTTTTGTCCTGTCATTGTGTAAAGTTATAATTATGTGTTTGTGACTGGAGCATATGTCTGAAAGTCTGTCACACCCATTTATAGAAATTGCAACAAGCATATTGTTTTAAATGAAAAGGTTTAAAAGAGCTCAGAATGTATCGTATAATAAGAATGTTATAGTGATTCAAAATATGCTCACATGGTTGTGCACCTGTAAGCAAGAATGTAATAATAGTACTATGACAGTTATGGATCTCTATAGTTAACCTGAATTTGATTGATTCACGTAGTTGGAGCTGACAAAAATCACCAGATAGTGTATTCAGTTAACAACTATACACATGCTCAAACATACACGACTCCACATAACAATGAAAAGTCATTTATGCATTTGAAACCATTTTTTATTACCATTATCAAGTGATAAATTTCATGTGACAGGTGATTAATGGCTAGTTTCCCCAAAACAGATGCTAGAAGAGCTAGTTAAAGGTTAACAGTGTTGACATTAATTTTCCTGAACCATTACGAGATCCTTCCCTTTAAAGAGAGACCAACAATTCTACAAATGTAATGGAAACCCTTAGGATAAAAAGACACTTTCAGATAGCGTGATAATGACAATAATTTTCTTCCTCATCAATTGCTCCTAATGATAACAAATGACCATGAGGTTGATTTTAGCTAGCAGAACATTTAACTGAATCTACATGTAATAATCCAATCAGAAAGCATGCACAGCCCATGTGCTTTGCATCAGAGTCAGGACGGTTTGATGGATCAGTTAACACATATGCAATGCCCAAATTTACCAAGAGCGGGCACTGTATATTTCCCTTCCTATTCATAATTGACAAATTACATTTCTGTACAGTTTTTACATTTTCTGCCCTGGAATGTCCAGTTTGAAAATTTAGCAAGCAGAGCTAGAACAGGACAGGAGGAAGGTTAAGACCAAACTAAGGACCTCTATCCAGATAAATCTCACCTACAATGCTATCTTTCTCTTTCCTTAATTTTCACCCAGTTTGAGGCGGGCAAACTCATTGGCCAGCTGTAGAGCCTCCTGTATGCAGTGTGTGTTTCTACCCGTGGCCTGGGCAGACATGTCTTTACCGCCTCCTTTTCCGTCCAGCAGAGGGCACACTTCCTGAACCCACTCACTGGCCTTCAGGCCTTGGTTTGCAACATCCTGGGAATACAATCAGAGCACATACATTGGTGAATTTAAATTGATACTTTACATATGCATTATTGTGTCTAGTACTATGCAAGTCAAAGTAATAATTTAACCAACAAAATATGGAATCTGAAACATTTTACTTCTGGAGGTTGGCTGTATAGCAAAGTTTTTCAGAGGAAAGGCGAGCTATTACTCATTGAAAAATACTTAATTCAATATTTCATCATTCAAACATTTACGGTCAGTCTTTTTTTTTTTGAAAGAAGCCCCTTTATGCTCACCTAGGCTGCTTGTATTGATATAATATAATATATATATATATATATCATATATATATATAATTTATTTATTTATAATATATTATCAGTAACAGGAGAAACATTGTAAAAATTACAATTGAAAAATATTGTTTTCTGTTTTATATATTTAAAATTGTATTCCTGTGATGACAGAGAATAATTTTCAGCAGCCATTACTCCAGTCTTCAGTGTCGCATGATCCTTCAGTATCATTGTAATATGCGATTTTGTGCTGAGATAAACATTTATTTTCATCAATATTGAAAACCATTGGCAGTTTAATATTTTTTGTGTAAACGGATAGTTTTTTTCAGGATTCTTTAATGAATTTATAGTTCAAAAGAACAGCAATTATGTATGTAAAAGTCTTCGCTTTTGTTCAATTTAATGTGTCCTTGCAGATTCAAAGTATTTTTTTCACAACAAGAAAATCTTGTGTTTTAAAGTAGATCTGGTTAAATATTTTAAGAGAGCCCTCAGCCGTCTTACAGAATAAGGTCCTCTCGAACACATTTACCTGAGGCACTTGGCACAAGCAGATAATTTTCCCCACATCGTTGTCCACAGCAAAAAGCATAGCAGCAGTCTGTGGTGAATTTGTCTTCAGCAGCTTCAGAGACTCATTCAAAGCCTGTGGACGCACAGACAAATCATTAAGACTTTCACTGCAGACAAGAACAAAATTCAGTTCAAGTATAGACTCGTAATTTGAAAAGACAATGAGAGAGTTACCTTTGCAGATGCCCCATTCTCCATCTCCATCACAATTAGAGGTTGGTTTGGGTTAGTTTCGATGATCTCCTTTGTCTTTTCCAGGACCTAAAATTAAAATATAATGTGTTCACAGTTGGTCTTTGACTTTCCAAGAACCTCAGTGACTAACTATCAGACAACAGAATCATATTCTTTTACCCTCTTCTGTACATCAGCCTTGCTGGCACGGTCCAGGTCATCCATGATCTTCTTAAGACCTTTCAGGGAATCCCTCATTTCATCCTTCCTCCACTGAGAGGTGACTGCAGTGCCCAGGGCCTGAATATACATGCATACACTGATCAAGTTATACTTCGATGGGTAAAAATCAGACACACCACTGATTCTAGACAGGTGAGAGCAGAATGTGTCGGAGCGGAGCTCACCTCTGTCATATCAGCAATCTCCTTCTGAATATCTTTATTAGGGGAGGTCTGAGCTTTCACTTTCTCTGCCATTGCATCTAGTTCCTGCTTCAGTGCATCAGCTTTCCTCTGGGCCTGACAACACAAACATCAATCTGTCAAGAACTATTAGAAATGGGAATCTAGGAACTTCCTAAATGATTTACCCACCAATAATTCCTAAAATACTGCACTAAAAAAAGTATCTTCAAAAAAAAAAAAAACACTGTTCTGAATGTGTATTTACATGTTGTTACATGAATGATCAGTTAGTAATTACACTGAATTAGCTCTCACAATTATAAAGCACATTCTTTGTGAGTCTTCATGATTGATTTGTTGAATAGAACTGGTTCAAAAGAATAATTTGTTTGTCAATCAAACTACACTAGCCAGACTGTGCGTGCAAACAGCAAGAAAACACAACAGACATATTTAATCCTTGTATTATTTCATATCACATTCACATCAGACAGCAAAAACCGGTTATACATTCCCAACCCTAAATCAGATACTAAAGTATCAGTTAAAAACAAAAAGTGTGCATATTCATGTTGGCCCTGCCTCCTCTAACCTTCTGAGCCTCTGCTCCAGTCACTGCCACAATCCTCCTGATCCCTTTAGCGATGGCCTCCTCTGATACGATCACAAATGGTGCAGCATGACCAGAGTTCTGCAAGTGCCTATGGGTAAAAATGATCAAACAGAAACAAATATTGCTTTCTTAAACATTTTGATTCCATTAACAAAAAACATTACTAATCTAAATTTTCCATTCATTATTCATAATTTATCCATAAAGCATTGACAGGGCAAACTTCTGAATATTACATAAAATGTGATATTTTTGTTCATATTCACAGAAAACTAGATGTGCTGCTAGAGCCAGAGGGCCTACATCTGCAATACTAAAAGTTTATAATATTAAAATTTGATGTTCATACGTTCCGCCGCAGAACTCGATGGAGGTGAGTGAGCCCGCAGGGCTGTTTGGATCAGCCAGCAGCTCCTCCACTGGGACGCCAATAGACACCACTCTAACAGGATCAGGGTACGTCTCATCAAACACTGCCCGCAGACCTTGGATAGCTTTAGCTGCTGCAAGAGGGGAATCCAGGGCGTAAACCGGCTGATGAAAAACATATACAGAGCATTTCAGTTTGCGAGACAAAATATGAAAAAAATACAAGTGTTCTCAGGGATACGTAAACTGTATATCTGTATTCAACTAACATATTGAAAAAGAGCTTAATTGTTCCGTTTTCAGAATATCTGCACTGTGAATACAACATGTCAAAACGGTCTCAAGCAATATGAATACAAAGTGTTTGATTGAAGTGTGCAAGTCTGTTGAATGGGCCTGACCTTGGCATCACGAATCACGGTTGAGGCGATCTCTTCTGTGCGCCGCACTTCATCCGTGCTCATGGCTCCTTTTGCTGTGAAGTCAAAGCGCAATCTGTCTGGAGCAACCAAAGAGCCTCGCTGATCTGCCTCTCCCAGCACTGAGCGCAAGGCAAAGTTAAGGATGTGCGTGGCGGTATGGTTACTCATGATGGGCCTACGACGAGCCTGAGAAAGAAAAATAGGGGAATTATGTTGCATTCTATGTAATATCCTATTCATGAGTCAAGTCATCTCTCTTTTTTGCCTAAACCAGATGCTATAAAACATTTTGAAGGTGACAACTCAACAGTGTTGGGGAGTAACTAGTTACATGTAATGGAATTACGTAATTTAATTACAAAATAAAAGTAACTAATCAGTTACAGTTACTGAGAAAAAAAAAAGTGTAATTAAATTACAGATACTAATGAAAATGTTAACGATTACAAAAGGGGTTACAACTGAACGTTTTTTTTTTTTTTTTGCATTGACTGCTCTAAAATATGAGACACCAATGCTTCAGGAGTTTATGACACAGAATGGGACACATGCTTATTTGACAACTATTTTATTTCCTATTTGGGTTTATGTATATGCATTATTTTTTAAGATTAACTGTTTTTTTCCCCCAGTGTTTCCTGTCGTAGCTATGAAAACATTTGATTTCAAAAACAGTATCATGGCTATTAAACTATTTCTTATGATTTTAAATCTGTATTTATCCTCAGAACAATCTCAAAGTAAAAAGAGGTGTTAAAGGCTAATTTTGTGGTGGCTGTGCTTTAAAACTTAATTTTTATAATCTTAATTCAAGTGATGAAGTATTTTGAGAAATCTGACAGTAATCAGTATTGAGTCCTACTGTAAGTTTGACCCTGCCTGGTTTAAATGCTTCAAAATGATTAACAGCTGAAAATATTCATTAGAATATTCAACGTAATCAAAAAATAATCAAATGTAATCAGTTACATTACTTCAGTAAAGTAACTGAAATAGTTACACTACTTATTCGATTTTAAATAGGATAGCTTGTAATCTGTAACCTATTACATTTCCAAAGCAACCTTCCCAACACTGTAACATACCTCGTCTACGTGCAGAGTTAGGCGGTCTCCAACCTTCAGTGTGCCGTATACCGTACCAATATGCAGCACGTACCCTCCGCGCACCTGAGTATTCTTCACGGTGAACTCCATCCTCTGAAGCAGCACAATAAAACATGACAGCACCATGAAGCATAACTAAATCAGGCAGTTCAGCTTCTTTAAACAACCACTCTCAGTTTCTTACATCCTCAGCAGAGTCGTTTTCTCGGAGCATGTAGCCTTCATCAAAGCTCTGGCCACCCTGCTCGGCGTAGAAAGAGGTTTTGTCGAGCAGCACTCCACACTCTTGACCTGTGGTCGCCTCATCAACAAATGCACGCTCCCTCCTGAGAGCCAGCACTGTGCCCACTGCCTGTTCAAACTCTGAGAGGGACACACAATGTCACAAGCGTGAAAACCTAAGCATAATCAAACTGTAAAAATCAAGAGGAATAGCAAAGGTGTAATTCATACCATAGTTGCCGTTCTCATTTGAAGTGTACTTGTACTTGAGGCTGTCATCAGTGGCAGTGACACCTTTGTTTCTGAGCTCTTCAATAGCGTAGATGTCCAGCATGATGTGGTCCTCGTCCCCAGAGCCTTTGCCCTGAGACTTCAACTGTGTGCACAGATATTTTAATTAGACTAATTTACATTAATACAAAACACTTAAATTACTGTTACCCGTTGATATTGTATATATACTGGATTAATATCTCGGATGATACAGGATTTTACCTATTTAACCTATTTGAACATCTAGATTAACTTCATATACATATTCAAAATTCCCTTGTATAGATATATATATATTATATATATATCTCTTATAGCTACACAACATTATAATTGCAAGTATGAGGTATTTTCATTTTAAGAGCTTAGACTACATTTAACAGTACTATTAAATTAGTATTTTTAATCACTGATATCGGTGCCACTGAGTTCTGGTAGTGTCCTCTGTGTGTTTTATAACTGTGAAATTATTCTGAAATTATAAATGGAAATGGCACTGTATGGAAGAATGAACATTTAAACCTGAGCAGCTTTCTTCTCATCCTCAAAGGCCTGCATGTCCACTCCCATTCCTCGTTCCTCAGCGATCAGGGCAGTGAGGTCCAGAGGAAAACCATAAGTGTCATACAGCAGCCAGGCTGTGTCACCTACACAAAACAGTGGCATTTATGGCGAAAAAATTAAACAACAGCTTTAGAATGTGGATTTAA
Source organism: Sinocyclocheilus anophthalmus (assembly GCA_018155175.1). Classification (NCBI taxonomy): domain Eukaryota; kingdom Metazoa; phylum Chordata; class Actinopteri; order Cypriniformes; family Cyprinidae; genus Sinocyclocheilus; species Sinocyclocheilus anophthalmus. The sequence continues at coordinate 79,195 of JADLZN010008641.1, forward strand.
GCATAAGGGGGGAAAAAGGAAAATTTGAGAGAAAAATAAATCTCTTTACAATTCAGGCCAGATTCAGTCATTTGAATTATGATTATTACTTTTTAAGTTCATTATAAATTAAATTATTATAATACAGTAACAATACTATAGTAATAAAACTATTGTACTGGAAAATAAATCTGTATTTAATAAGTATAATTTTACTTTTCAGATCGACGGTAAACTTAGATTTATAAACAATTTTCATTATAAATTTAGGGAAATGGTTGGAGATTGTTTTATTTTCAAATGCATGTTACAAATACTGATTAGGGTTCTTTGTGTTATTATGTGCTTTACCTGGTATAGTCTTGCTGTCTCCAAGACTCTGGATCTTGCGGTCCAGGATGCGGCGTCCCCTGCTAAGGGTCTTAAGGAACTGTACCTCCTCCTCATTGATGATGTCCTTTACCATATCAGGATCCTTCCGCAGCTCTGGAAAAGCATCACCCTGTAGAGAGCAATGAACCATTAAATGGCCATCAGAGAGATATGTCTAATTAAAGAGCATCTCAATGTTTCAGCAGCTGCCACTTTGAATCACTGTCAAAGCTGCAAACAGGGAATCCTTATTCACATAAAATCAGGAGGAAAAATATAGTGTCTGAGAGGTAGAGGCCTTACCAGAGACTCAACCACCACATCTACTAAAGAGGCAAAGAAGCCCTTCTGTGCACCCAGCTTCTCGTGAGCGTATCGCACAGCACGACGCAGAATCCTCCTCAGCACATAGCTGCAACACAAAAACAGGGTCACATACACATACATTGACTAAATGCCAATTGCTCAGCATATAATAACACAATCATCTCACCCCCTGCCCGTGTTGTCAGGCCTGCCGCCATCAGACAAGGCAATGGTAATGGTGCGGGCGTGATCAGCCAGGACACGGTATGCCATGTCAATACCATCGGTGTCTTCTGCCCCAACTTTTCCTGTGTATGCCCTGGCACCTGTTCCCTGAGAACCAAGAAATTATTTTTAGCAATGTGCAAAACAGTATTTAGTCAGGTTTTCTATGCTTTTCTATGATATTACCTTCTGAATGGCTTCAAAATAAGGGATGAACAGGTCTGTGTCGTAGTTGGACATCTTGTTTTGTAGTACAGAGACCAAGCGTTCCAGTCCCATCCCTGTGTCAATGCTCTTCTTGGGCAGAGGCTTTAGAACGGTCTCTGATTCTCTGCATAGAGAGAACATATGCATATGCATTTAAAACAAGTCAAATTGAAAATTAAAAATGGCTGCCAAAATTAATACTGCTGAACGGTTAATTAATAATAATCTTATTGCTAAAAATGTCAAGTTTTCTTGGACTAAAACTAGACTAAAATGTTGAGACTTTTAGTCAACTAAAACTTGAGTAAAACTAAATAGGATAAGGTTGACTAAATATGATAAAAACTAACAAGGACATTTTAGCCCGGGACTAAGACTAAAATGAAAATAGCTGACAAAATTAACACTAGTGTAAACTTAGTAAACTGTTTCCATTGTTAGCTGTAGTTAGCAAGGAGCAGTAATTTACCTGTTAAACTGGATGAACACAAGGTTCCAGATTTCAAGCACATTCGGGTCATCCATGTTGACCAGGTGGGCGGCATCTCTGCCTCCAATGCGATCATAGTGGATCTCGCTGCAGGGTCCACATGGACCGGTGTCCCCCATCTCCCAGAAATTATCTTTCATGCTCCCCGGCAGAATACGACTCTCCTCCATTCTAAGACAGAGAGAAGAGAAACAAAAAATATTTAACAATTTCACATCAATAACTTAATACACCTTGCACAGATTCTGTACTCACCCCAAGTCCAGCCATATCTGCTTGCACTCCAGGTCAGGCTCTAGGCCTGCGTCAGCATGACCACCAAAATAAGTCACATAGAGTCTACCAATAGGTATACCAAACTCTTTCGTCAGCAGCTCCAGTGCCATCTCGCAGGCCAGGTGCTAGAGACAGAATGAGCAAAAGAAAAATAAAGGGATGCAAAGAGAAAAGGCCAAAATTTGTTTTTCCATTTATAATTTTAGCAGCACATAAATATAGCAAAACAAGTAGCACCAGTACTATAAAGAAAAACGCCACGATTTTACAATACGTAATACTTTTCTATCCATCTCTTACTTTAAAATAATCTCCAAAGGACCAAGATCCCAACATCTCGAAGAATGTATGATGGTACACGTCTTTGCCCACATCATCAAGGTCATTGTGTTTGCCGCCGGCACGAATGCACTTCTGTGTGTTTGCAGCACGATGAAGTCTGGCCATAGGGTGGGATGGGTCGATGGTGTTGAGGAAGATGGGCTTGAACTATAAAAAACAATTCATTGTTTCCAACAAATTAGGCACTTATGTTCGCCCATTTTTGTAAGTAGGTTCAAATCTCTTTACCTGGTTCATCCCAGCATTGGCGAAGAGCAGAGTGGGGTCATCAAGCGGAATGGTGGCCGACGAGTGGACGTACTGGTGCTCATGTCGGCGAAAGAAGTCGATGAACTTCTCACGGATTTGTGCAGCAGTCAGTGAAGAGTCCATGTTGGTTGTGTTTTTCTCAGGTGACTGGAGATATATATACAAACACACAGTGAGCCGGAAACCGGTTTCACAAAAACAGTGGGTGGAGTAAACATGCAGCTGCTTTGTACTGCTGTTAACTGATAACTATTAAAGAATCTGTTATGGACACCTGCAGCCTGTAAGAATATCACGCACACCTCACGATCACTGCATCAATACTGGGACATGCGAGGGAGGAATCTGGTCAAAGCTTGCAAATTCACCAAACAGACTAAATCCTTTCTGACATGCAGGGAAATTAAGCTAAGGGAAAAACACATGACTAAATTACTTCTTTATGTGGATAAAAGGAACTTTTTGTGAATATAAACACAAAAATATAACTATGAAAATGAAAATAGCACATCAAACCATACAAAATATCTCCTAGAAACTTAAAATTAAATCAAATACTTGGTCTGGAATTGAGAAACCATCTTCCGCGCTGAAGTGAAGCTCCTCAGCAGGTGGAGCCAGTATGCAGCAAACAAAGTCATCCCTGAAGTAATTACAGCACCACTCCCATAACAACTAATCCAAAATATAAAGACATCTTTTTCCTAAAGTCAACCCATAAACACTCAAGCCATGCATGCCAAGAACTTAACTGCTTCAACATCTACACACTGAGAGCCAGAATTCCCTTGCTATAATGACGTACACTTAAATATTGATAAACCTGATTTACAATCAATATCAGGGCTCAACCATAAGTATCACATTTTTACTCGTCCTGTCAATGTTTTACTGGAACCAATGGAAAAATAGCCTAATTTTAAAAAATTCATAGAATTTAATTAAATTACGTATTTGCAAAACAACAACACCAATTAAAACTCCCTGATACATATAGATTCACATAAACACACCTTTCCTGAATACAGATACTGGTGTTTATAAGTTTCAACCTACTCTAAATTAAGTTTCCAAGACACAAGTCATAACGTTTCCTTGAATACATAATTAAATCATCAAAATTTGACAATCATCCCAAAAATAAAAACACATGATGATGCTCTCATGTCACTCCAAGATAAATCACTGTTGTTGTATTTCCTAATTCGTATGCTGTCTTGAACAAAAAGCTTCTTTTAAATGAATAAATGTAAGCTAAAACTCTTGATATTTATAGATTCATATAAACACATCTTTCCTGGAAATTGTTATTTATTTTACTAATATGTAAAATCACTATAATTTTTAGCCTATTCAGTCTGAATTATGCATCGAAGGCTAATAAAAATCATAATTAAATCATCAAAATTTGACAAGCCTCAAAGTCACACACATGCATGATGAACAAACTTCCTTAGGATGAATCCCATTTGTTATATTGCCTTGTTCGCAAGTTGGTTTAAATAAGAGCTTCTGCTAAATATAAATGTAGTGACAACGCAGTGCTGTCAGGTAGCACAGGGTTGCTCTTATTATTAACATACTAATAAAACCCTCACTGAGATTAAATCTCTTAAAGGAGAGACCTGCCAAAGACTGCTGCAAAGAAGACAAAAACAAGCAGTGCACACCTGGCAAATCAATAGACCATTTCAAAGGAATTTTTTAAAAAGAAATAAAGCAAAAGTAAATGCTGACAGGTAACTTCCTTAATGCTGAGCCCTGAATATAAAATCCAAACAATACAGAGTAAAACACATCTGGCAAAGCCTCCCGAAGGATCATAAAAATCAGGCACATGACATGATGCACTAAAATTAGTGAGCAGAGAAAGTCAACAGACCAAGACCTGCACACAGTGAGCTTCACCTGACAACAGAAGAAAGCTTTGGCACATAAAAAAGTGAGATGAAGAGCCATAGATAACGATGCTCTATGATCCTAGAGAAAGTAAATATGCTTTAGTGTAATAACTGCATTCTGAATAAGAACTCATTCAGAACCATATAAACGTAAATGACATGACAGTTTCCACACATATATGAAAACTGGAATCTGATTTTTGCTGCACTGCATTACCAGTGCACTGGCATAGGCCAAACCCCTATAGACCACAAGTATGATGCAAGCTTGAGCTGACTTGCATGCACATCAACATCTCCATTCGGATTTGCATTCTATATTACATAAGTAACCCGGTCATTATGTCAAGGTAACTTACAAAGAGTGGCGGATAATTCAGTCGTTCATATTTATTTTACACTCGCGTGCTTCCCCTAAGCACGAGACAAGGCTAAACTGGCAATCCAGTCATTCAATGAAACACCATTTACAGTTAATTGGATTCATGTGGTCTCGTGATACAGGTCACAAAGACATATAATAAAAATAACAACAAATAACGCGTAGAAGCAAATGCAAATCTTATAAAACTTACGGGATAATATTCTTGTAACCGCTTCAGACGCCAGTCACACTACCTTACTTCCCCCACGCCGGCTGAAACCAAAAGGAGAGTAGAAGCACCGCCCACAACACACATGATTGGTTTAGGAATATTGATGTTTCAGTGTACGTAGTTTCTATTGGTTTAGGATGCTTTCGATCAAAACAAAGACGAGCTTGGATATGTCAACGGCGTAAAGGACGGAACTGGATGATGCAATGATAAAGTAACAGTGCAGTGATATTTTATTTTTTTATTATCTTTATTTTATCTTACAAATGTGATTTACAATCTCCTTTGATTTTTCTCTCTCTCCTGGTTAATAAACATTTCTTCTTTCAGAACCAATCAAGCAAACACCCATTGCTGTAAATAATGGAAATCTTTTTATGTTTAAGAAAATAATTAAGCATGTTAACCTAAAAGTTCATTATTATTATTATTATTAATAATAATAGTTGTAGTAATAGTCGTAGAGCTATACAATGTCCAAATGATTTAGTGAAGAATATCATGATTTTGCAACATACAAAAGCAAGACAAACCATTACCATAAAAAGTGGAATAAAAAATGAAAACAATAATGTTAAACACAGTACTTTCGATTGTGTATTTGGTTATCACAGCAACAGTAAGTATTTCCTCACAGCAGGTGGCGATCAAAATCTTGGTTATGCACAAACCCCACATTCTATTTCCATTAGGACAAGCATAAGTAGAAAATAGATTATGAGTTTTAAGCCATATGATCATTCACATCACGATAATGGCACTACTATTTACATTTAATGTAGGCCTACCTGTAATAAATGTCCCCTGTTCGCTGGTTAAGGTTACTATTGCGCTTATCCCTGTTACTTTACTTCTAAAGTCTCCATTTCCATTTGTCAAAAGGTACAAATGCAAGGTCAAGTATGCAAGCATACGTTATAATATCTAGCTAAACCTGAAATAAATGTTCTCTGTCATTTTATTACCACTGTGATATTGCCGTTTATAGGAAATGAAGTGATAAACAACAAAATGGAGAAATACAGAAAATATATTCTGCAGTCATATTTACATGCATATTTTTAATGATTACAAATCATTTATATCAAACACAACAACAGCATTACACTGAAAGTATCAACAAACACTGATTTCAAAATTGTTATTAGATAAAACTTTTTTATATTTATATAATAAAAGCTACGGTGTATTCACATGGCTGGGCATTTTACATGTAGAAAAACAGCTTTCAAAGTCTGCGTGAAAGCATGCAAATATATATGTCATAAAGTAATCATAAAGGAATTGTTATATACTCTTTATATAAACAAATCACAAACAAAATAAGTAACAAGCAAAACAGCTGTCATCAAGTCAAGTATATAGCATTAACTGTATCATTTACAACACACTAAATGTATGGTCCTCTGAATTGTACATGCTTGTCTAGATTTCTGGGACAGCGTTCCTATTTTGCATTTTTGTCCGAACAATAACAGTGGCTTCTCCTTTTACATCTCTCAGTCTGTCTGAGTCAAAGTCGACAAGCAGTTTTCTCAGGCCAGCACGGGTGGGCTTGAAGGAGAATTTAACTGTCACAGCCTGACCAGGTTCAATCTTACCACTAGAGAAAGAGAGATATAGATGTTAACAGTCAACCAAAACTTGGATGTCTTAGATCATATCTAATGCACTTCAAGAAATGTATACTGGATACTGAGGTAGTTCACTCATAAATGACAATTTGCTGAAATTTACTCACACTCATGCCATCCGAGATGTAGATGAGTTTGTTTCTTCACTGGAACAGATTTTGAGAAATTTACATCACTTGCTCACCAGTGGATCCTCTGCAGTGAATGGGTGCCGTCAGAATGAGTTCAAACAGCTGATAAAAACATCACTAAGTAATTGACATGACTCCAGTCCATGAACTAATGTTTTGTGAAGTGAAAAGCTTTTAAGATGTTTTAACTTCAAACTGTTGCAAAAACGGTCCAAAACAGTTGTAAACAAATATGTGGTGGATTTTGATGCAAGAATACAACAGGGGATGGACTTTTTCACTGGAGGAAGTGTTATTATGGATTATGAACTGGTATTGTGGCAAGAATCAATGGTTTAAAGTTCAAAGTTAAAACCCCTTAATGATGAATTGGTTTCTTATAAACAAGCAGCTTTTCACTTTACAAGATGTCAACTGATGGACTGGAGTCGTGTGGATTATATGTTGATTATTGTAATGATTTTATCAGCTGTTTGGACTCTTATTCTGACGGCACCCATTCACTGCAGATGATCCAATGGTGAACGAGTGATGCAGTTCTAAATTTCTCAAATTGGTTCCAATGAAAAAACAAACAACTACATTTTTGATGGCCTGAGAGTGAGTAAATTTTCTGAATTGTCTATTTTGGGGTGAACACTTCATTTAATGTCTAGTACATACTCTGTATGGTTTCTAAAACTAGTACATACTGTGTTTTTATTTCTTTCGCCTCTGTGAGTCCTGCTCCCTCCACGGTAAACACACCTCCTTGCAGACTAACAGGCAAGGGATTGGTGAAGGAGATGTGTGCTGTCAGTTTACGTGATACAATCGCTTTTCCAATAATCTGAAATGTAGAACAAATATCAGTCATTGATTAAAGGACCAAAGCCAATGACACAGTGCTAGTATTAATGGAACAGTTCATCACCTTGATATGAAGCACTGGCATTTTCAAGGGGATGTTGATTTCTTGCAGGATGATGTTGTCTTGATCAGTGGGTTGGAGGAGGGCTGTGACCCTTATCATGTGATGTTCAGACACACATGCCCCATAACGGTCATACTGAAGTCGCAATACTTCTTTATGAGCTATAAATTGAGGCAAAGATATTTTTGAATTTATTGTAAAACAGCCTTAAAGGAGAAGTAAAATTTGTTTGAAGATGCCACTATGCGCAAAATTAATTCAGTTTCCTAGTCTTACCTTTGTGAGCTGGCACTGTGAGAGAGGTTGTCTTTCTCTGGCACTCTCCGCGGTGGATACTATTGTAGGTTATTGCGTTCAATGTGACTGTAAGCTGTGCATCTGTGTCCTCCCTACCAGCATTATACACCTCTATGATCACATCAAAGTCTGTCCCGTGGATAGCTGGGGCATGCTTGATGAAAAGCTCGAACTGTCCTGGGCCTTCGTTCTTTTGGCCCACTTGTCTGCCCACCTTTTTATAAACCTCTCGCTCCTTCATTGATCCTGTGATGGGACAAAGCATTTGAATGTGATTAAATATCAGAATGTCACAATTTCAGAATCAGTCGGCATGGACAAATATAAATTGAAATCAAAATGTATCATACTAAATTTCATGATTTACATGATTTACTGTGAACATGCCTTATTGTAAACAATACACCGATGGAATGTCTTTCCTTTTTAGGCTAGCGTCACAAAGGCCTCTTATTTTCTAAACAATTATTATAATAAAATGTGTAATATCATTTAAATATATAGAAGTAACATGTACAAGGTTTCAGGTACAACAGGAGACAATTAACTTCATTTAACAACAGAATGTCAGATCAAAATTAGTTCATCATAAAGTGGTTCAAAAAATTAAAAACAAATGAGAACATTCAACAGGTTGCTTGTTTTTACCTTCAGGATATTTGTAGTTAGCAGTAATGTCCTCTGTGAAGTCTCCATACACACTTTTAGTGCTAATGTTCCGCCCTATAACTTTACTGTTTTGGGACACCTGAATCCGTTCCCCATCTGGATGAACAATCCAGACAACCAGATCAGCATTCACCTCAGAAAACACAAATGGGGTGTCGTACTTCAACCCCACTTCTCCCTCCTTGACCGCATGGACTGGACAAGGCCCACAGCAGAAGACTCCTGTAAGAACATGGAAGAAGAAGGCAAGCTAGCTAATATTCCAGTTTTATGTAATGGGAGATAGGAGAAGTAGTTCTCTGGATGTTCTTGTTTTTATACTTCAAAGAGTAAAGCTTTACCATCACTCCTTTCTTGAGGAGTAGGGTCTAGCACCTGCCATCCATCGTAACCTTCTGGGAGGTCATCACGTTTCATCCAGGACTCAACCCAACAGTGGTAATTCCTGAAAATAGAGGATGAAGATCAGGTCAGGGACTACACAGGAAAATGTTATTGCTCTTTAATAACTCAGGAAACTAATGGAGTTCAATTTTGTCTCAGATGTTTTTCTTAAAAGAGACCAAAATGAGACAACTGTTGTCATAGGCTACAGAAAGGATTTAGAACTTATAAAAAATGATCGTTGATATCATAACTCACCAGATAGAGTCCTTCCTGCCTTCAGACACACTTTCAAGCTGATCATTGAAAAGGTAATCCACAGAAATGTTTGCATCAGTGTCATGAGCAGATGAGTAATTTGTGATGCATCTGGTTGGAATGCCAAGACAGCGGAGAACTGTTGAAAAGGCACGTTGCAGATCACGTGAATAACCAACAGGAATAATAACAGTAGTGCTCATTTCTGAATTTATAAATTCTTTTGCTTTCTTACCTGTGCAGGCCACTCCTGTGAACACCCAGCACTGTCCATAGCGCACTTTCTGTCCTCCACCCTCACTCCAGCGCCTCAGGATGGGCACACTGCCAGTCCACCGTGTGGGTGCTACCCCATCACTGTACTCTCCATCCCAGCGGCCAGATACCACCCCACGATCATCATTAGCATTCACCTGTTAATGCAGATTTTTGTTTATGTAGAACGTATATACAGCATATATACAATGTAAAACACTTTTTACAGATTACTTAAGTGAAAAAGTCATTATGCTTGAGCAAATATGATTATAATAACAGGGGTGGAGACAATGAATGGCCATGTTGACAGATGCCTTACCATGGCAGTAATAGTCCTGCTAACATAAACAGGGCTTCCTCTGTTAGCAATGTCCATCTCTGAATTTTTCAGGGCTGCTGGTGAATTGTCCAGCACTTCAAAGCAAATATCCACCACATCTTTTTCAAACTGTTTGAAAAATAGAATCCAAAGGATATGAATATCTTGGTTTGTTTGCATTAGTACGAAATGTAGGCCTACTGAGGGGTACAGAGGTTTTCCTAAAGGAGTATTCACAATTAGACACAGTTAAAGTTAATGTGACATGCTGCTGATCCACAGAAAATAACCACAGGAAATAATTTGGACTAAAAACAAACAATAAAGTTTGTGTACAGAAGAGAACTTGAAATGGAAACAGTTGTACGTCAAAACCATAGACTGTACATAGCACATTTTGTGAGTTGAAATTATTGTGCACACTGACATTAAATGCTGTCCTTAGGGCCTGACTTGTAGCTTAGCACTTTTAGTTCTCCCGCTTAATCTGGAGAATCAAGTTTCTCCTGAAATGGGACAGTCAATTATTTGTAAGACAGACATTGTTGCTGAAATGTCTGACATCTACAGAGAGTGATTACCCAGCAGACAAGCCCTCTGCGGTTCTCCTGCCACTGATCTGTCACAATTCACACCCTGCCTCATCTGAATTCCATCACCATGCAACATCACCCATAAATCCTGACTGTGTGTCAGTCATCACAGGCCATGATGCTTTCTCAGAGAGGGCCCTGACCACAAGACTGTTTAAACAGACAAATTTGAATCTTGAGAACTTGGGAATGCATTTGTAGGTAACCTGTCCAAAGTTCCAAGGCACAGTGGTGATATCATCCCATGAGCCCTGGTACAAGATCCCATTTTCATTTAAAATGTACTCCTGCAGCAGTTCCTCACTGGGAAGGTACACAGAGTCATCTGCAGGAAAGAAATACAATTGGCACAATTTTGTGATGAGCAATAAAATCAGCGACAATCCACCAAATTTTAAAGTTGGGTGGATTATGATTGTCTTTCAATGTTTTATCATTCATCAACTGGAAGAAAAATAATTTTGAAAGTGATTCCAATAATATCATTCCTCAGTGTTGTTCTTGTTGTGGTGTGGACTTCCATATTCTCATAGAATTAGAGCAATTAAAAAAAAAATTGTGATTCTAAATCACGTTGTTCCTAAAATAATATTTTATCTTCCATGGAACCCCAAAACATAGGCTGTCAAGCTCCAAAATAACATGAAAATTGACATATAAGCACCATAAAACTATGGTAAAAGTCTTCAATTCAACTCTCAGTTTTCTCAGGTTATACAGCACATTTGTGTGAGAAATAAACTAAAATCTTTTTAACAGAATAAACATAGTCATGAGGAAATATGAATTTACATTTTTCGGGTGAACGATGCCTTTAAATACTCACCTTTGCACCAAGGATTGAAAAGCAGGTAGAAGGTCTGAGACTTGGTTTGCTCCAGGATCTGCCCATCAGCTGAGAGCAGAACTACAGTCATGCTGTACAGACCCACAGGAGCATCAGCAGGGCTGTGGAGAGTCAGCATCACCTCACCCTGAGCATTACACTGACTGAACCACCATTTCCCATGATCCTGCTCCGAGTCTGACAGCTTCAAGACCACCTCATTATTCTTACCTGTAACACACACACATATGCACATAAATTAGAGGATAAATGTGACTTTACATAATATAAATATATGTTTCCTAGTGGTGTCTTATGTTGTTGTTATGTGCATTTTAGCATTTTTGTGATTGTGTAGTTTTTTTTTTAGCTAGACCACTAAACCAAGCTCTAATCTAATAACTTCTCTTATACTCCAACTCAAGATTATTATAGTTTCAAGCCCGAGTCCAAAACCTGTAGGCCACCTGTTTATCTTCCTCCCTGTTTAACCTAACTCTCTCCATCAGGTTTACTCACCCAGGTGTAGTATGAGGTTGAGTTGGTGGTCTGGGAGCCGTGGGATGTGGTCAGTACACTGCAGTATTACAGAGAATGGCTGACCTCTGCGCACCAGCAGTCGCACCATGTCCATCTCCTCAGTCCGGTGAGCATGGTTATTCTCATAGCACTGCAGATCTATACCACTCAGTAGGGCTGGGGACAAAAGAGATTAATGAACAGTTTAAACAATCATATAATCCAAATATCCATTTAGCCTTAGTTCCCTTCACCTATAACATGTCTTTAAATGCTTTGTCACTAAAAGTTATTTTGCATGCAAGTTATTTTGGTGGCTAAATTTATGTTAATCATGGAATAGATTAATGATATGGTTGCCAATTTTCCAGCCTTGCTGACTAGTTTGTAATTTCACACTCAAAAAGTGTGTTTCATGACAAAATGCATTGTTTAAATAAATATGGAAGCAGGCTACTGACTTGTTGGTTATTTTATTTGGTCCGGTATTGGATCTCTTGTGAGGTCTGGGCTTTAGAGCATCAGCTTGGAAAGCAATGAAGAAAGTGGTTTGATGGTAACATTAAGAGTAAATGATTAATATTAAAAGATTTTCCACTGTTTTGTCTTTTTGGTGAAATATTTTTTAAAAGTCATCTTCTTGTGATCTGCTGAACTGAATTGTATTATATTTGCTTATATTATCTTCAAACATACAGTGGGGTCCAAAAGTCTAAGACCACCCTAAGAGCTGGAATACACTTAACGATTTTTGCCCTGATTTACAGTCTGGAGGAGTCAACGTTATAGCTGCCAAAAGTAAGATTGAGGATTTAGATTTTTGAGGAGTTAGATTTTGGGCAGTCAGAGTTGAGGGATTTCACAGAAAATCACATAGTGAATGGTGCAGTTTTATGGACTATGATTCTGTCTGGTCAGAGAATATCAAAAATGCATCTCCTAGCAATGAGATGCATGTTTCTGTGTTTGTAACAATTTGAAAGTCTGGTCATGTGTGACCCACAGTTTAGTTTATATGTTTTAAGATTTAAAATAGTTAGTTTAGTGTGTTTTAAGATGTTGTGTAGTGTATTCCAGTCTTATAACAAAGAAAAGTTATGATAAAAACATAAAATGAATGATAAATGTTTAATATTTAGGATCTCATAGTCAATATTTCTTGCTTAGACTGAAAAACAAGTTGTTCCTTGGCACAAACATTCTCAAATCAATCTCAGAAATAAAGACACAAATATATACCTAATATACTAATATATACCTTTGAGGGACTAAAAGGCACCATTTAGAGGTAAATAAGGTACAAAGATGCACCTTTTGAAAAGATACTGCTTCAACTTTTGTACCTTTTTTTCTGAGAGTGATGAGATGATGCCAGACAACCGTTTTTGAGAAGGAAGAGAATATAATAAACTGCTGATGATGTGTAAAGTTTCATAGTTTGTGGTTGCAAGGGTGAAACTTGCAAAGCAAACTGAATTTACTGAATATGTTGTCAAAGTATTAAAACTCTGTTCTTTGCACAAAGCACAGAAATAATAATTGATAACAACATGTCTAAAGTGTATAGTAACACATTTCTATCTGATCAGCTTGGATTCTGCTCATTGCTGCTTGATGCTACATTTACTTTTAATGTTACCGTAATGCCAATTTCTTCATTGCTTTCCAAGCTGAGGCTATAAAGCTTAGACCTCACAAAGAGATCCGATACGGGACCAAATAAACTAAATAACACGGTCCAACAACAAGTCAGCAGTCTGCTTCCATGTTTATTTCAACACCTGCCCAGCATGAATCAAAACCATCAGAAGTATTACTTTAGCACTAGGACCTTTAGCATCTACTGTTGTTTGAGTACGATTAATTTAATGGAAAGGCGTAATGCATTTTGATGGTAGAAAGACCACATTATTGAATTATAAGTGGTTTGGTGAGCAGATGTTTTTTTTTAACCTACAGTTTCATAAATAGAATGGAAATGGAAAAGTCTCGCCAGTCCTCTTGGCAAAACTCTTGACCACTAGACTGCTTTATGTAATACATTTGAGTTCACTAACACAAACAGTTTTTCAACATCTTCACAATACCTTTTCAAAACAATCTTTACAGTAATTCAATAGCAAACAAATGCATCTTGTATTTAATATGAGAGTATATATGCTAAACAGCATACCGTGTTATTGCTATCTATCATATTGATATACTTAGTTCTTTCTTTGAGCAATATTTATAAAAAAACAAATATGCTAAAGTGACTTTCTTACCATTATGGCTGGCCATCGATGGATTTAGCTTGACACTTGTTGTAAGTGATCGGTGAACCTTTGTACAATGCTGTTCTTGATGTTTGCTGTAAATTTCCGTAGTTCAGTCCAAGACAGCTATCTTCCCTGTAATACCTTGCTTTTAGGATCCGTTTTATAAAGAAAGACCATCCACGCCCATTGATGCCCCACCGTCTCACTATCGCTGACTGCCCTTCTTTCTGCACAAGACACACCCTGACTCACACATCCTCTCCGTTTCCTTTATGACCTCTGACATCACACACATACAAGGTCCTCAAGCAGTCTAAGAGGTGCTAAGTGTGTACAGTCTGTGTGTATGCAGCTCTGCCTCTGTGGAAAAAGAATCAAGGCTTGGGTATTTACTACAACCAGCGTAGTCTTTGCAAACACGTCATTGCTGGAAACTTTGTCTCTTTTCCGTAAGGACCAGGGTCACACACAGGGGCCCTTTGTTAAAAAGAGAAGTTCTGATGGTTGGGTAACACTTCCATAGTATTCCATAGATCTACTCCACCTTTATTTCCCTGACTCAAAGTTAGTTACTTTCTATTTTTAAACTTTCTGTAAGTCTCCTATTTAAGCAAAAGGGAGAAAAGACAACCCAAAAAAATACATGTTCTAGGTAACCTGAATTAGACATCAAATGAGGATGCACTTTTTCCTGTAATACAAAAATGAAACTCGGATGAGTCATAAAATGTTTTCAGAGACTTTCTTTCCCAAACTTTCTCTGAACAATTGAATGTCGAGCATGCATTGAGTAACATGCACAATATAGCAGTTTAACATATATTATCTATAATGTGTAAAGTGTAATGCACTGGTATGAAATGCCTGACGTGTCAGCTGGAGGTCAAGGGGTCAAATTGCAGAAACAACTAAAACTTCTGATATAATTTTGTGAGAAATTTCCCCACTGTTTGAGGAGTTAATTAAATTCCATTAAGCTCCCTCACTGATGATATGACAGCATTAAACTTTTAACAACTGGGAGCCACATAGATCATTAGAATTCTCTTTCCCAAAATAAAGTCATGTGTCTGCTGTATTGTCTGGAAGAACAATGATCTCTCCGGCAGTGGATTCTCACCATGATGTGACATTACTACAGTTCTTTTTGACCACGCAGGCACACAAAAGGGTCTCTGTCTTGCTTATACGGTGAGAATCAACACCACCACACCTACATATAGGGAAAAAATTATTCGCACATGTGTGTGACACTAAGCTGAGGAATACTGGAACAGGTAGTTTTCAGGACAAAATGCCCACGCACAGAAACAAGCACATTGAATTTCACATTGCTTTCTCATTGATTTATCATCAAACAGATTTTGTCATAAAAGTGAGAAACATACCAGTGTCTCTTTGGTTAAAAGTTATTGATAAGGAAGGATTAATAAACTGCTGATGATGTGTCAAATTTCATAGTTTGCGGTTGCAAGGGTGTAACTTGCAAAGCAAACTGAATTTGCTGATTATGTTGTCAAAGTATTAAAACTCTGTTCTTTGCATAAAGCATAAGTAACAATAATAATTGACAACAATAACACATCTAAAGTGAATGGTAACACCCTTGATGTTACATTTGCTTTTAATGTTACTATCAACATGCCACTTTCTTCATCAATTTCAACACTGAGGCTATAAAGTTTAGACCTCACAAAGAGATTTGATAGGGGACCAAGCAAAATAACACGGCCCGACAACAAGTCAGCAGTCCACTTCTATATTTATTTTAACAACCCGGAGCATTTCCAACCCATCTGCCCAGAATTAAACAAAATAATCAGAAGTATTGCCACCAGGAATATTTCATTAGGACCTTTAACATCTGATACTACAAGCACAGATTTTGTTGAATTTCACATTACTTTCTCATTGCTTTATCATCAAAGAGATATTGTCATACACATGAGAAACATACCAGTGGCTCTTTGATTAAAAGCATCTGCTATATCTGAATGAATATAAAAGGGAGTATAGGGAGAGGAAGGTCTAGCAGAGGTTCAGCTAACATAGGCCAGGGGCCAGTTGAACCAGCTGGAGGAGGTGTCAGCTCCTCTGGCTGGTGTTCGCTACTTCCAGCCTTCTGATAAATATGTACACCTATTGCAACAGTTAAAACAACGACCAGGCGCAACTACCTCCAGCATAGAGGATGCGCGTCCATGCGAACCATAGACTGTGAAACCAAAAACGCCATTCCCGCTTAAATGATTTAGATGGCCAATCAAATAAAAGTAGGCGGGGTTTACTGTTAACAGAACAGAAGGAGAGCGCGCGAATTCCAGTAACGGTTACGAAGCGTCAGTGGTTAAGGTCGTCACTCGTCAGCGAGGTAAGATAGAAGTAGCGAAACATTTAATATTTGACAACTGTTTTACGATAGAAACGTTAATCGACCAACAGTAATATCTGATTTCAGTAATATCGACTTTTCCCTCAAATATGGCCGTTTTTAATTGAAATTATGGTATCACGTGATTAATTCTAACTGAACGTGACGAACGTAACGTTACACATTAAACGTTTAACTTTACTTTATACTTAATACCCCCAAATGTTCATGACATGGTTACGGCCTTCCCATGCAGAGCGAAATTTAGCCAGTGTCATTTGAATGTACGTAAAACGGTTTTGTTACCAGTATTCGTAGAATGGCTTTTTTTGTTGCACAGAAATAAAGTCGTACAGGTTTGGAACAGCATGAGGAGTAACGTTAACATGACAGTTTTTTTGAGAAGGGTCTGGCTGCAGACATGCACGTTATATTTATATGATTTTGTCGTCATTTTATTGTTTTAAGGACTTAAAATGGCCCTTATCAATCTTGATTGACATATTCTATCACATTATTTTGACAGTTAACGTTTTGGGCAGGTTTTTGTGAGCTTTTGGGCTGGAAATCGTCCATCCAATCTGGCAAAACTGCTGCGTCAGTTTTTGAGTAGGTGAGCGAGAGGGAAGAACTTAGGCGAACCATTTTAATATTTGATAATCGACCGAAAAGTAAACCAGCGAGTAAAGTTAGCAAACTACTAGACTTTTTCCTCAAATATGGCCTTTTTGAATTGAAAATGTCAAATTTACGTGATCCATCCTAACTGAATGACGACACATGAAACGTTTTGAGTTGCTTTTTGTTTTTTTTTTTTGTTTTTTTTTTTTTTTTTTTTTTTTTTTTTTTTTTTTTTGGCGCTAGTTGGAATAAAATACATTAAGGTGAAAGGGGAAATTTAAAATATTCTTGCGAATAGTTCAAAAGATTACGACTTAGCTAGAATCTAGAATTTCCTTTCACCCGTTCTAGTACTTTACTTTATACCCCAATGTTAAAGATATGGAGGTTTGTTCTTTATTTTTTCTTTTTTCTCGTTTATTTATTTTGTTCTTTTTTTTTTTTTTGGTTTGTTTTTGTTTTTAATTTTTGTTTTGTTTTTTTTTTTTTTTTTGTTTTGGTTTTTTTACCATCTTTTTTTTAATTTACAAGAAGATATAAACCATTAATATATGGTTAACGAACAGCTAATATATAGGCCTAGTCAGAGCCATGGGTATTCATTTAATTTTGTCTTAACCTGGAATATGCTTTTTGATATCAAGGTCGGTAGCTGACCTGCTTTTATGAATCAACAGGACCACGGTTTGCTAAAAATCTTTCTAACTGTTCTATGAAGAAAAGTCCTTCTTCTTGGATGGCCCTGAGGGGAGTAATGAAACAGCAAGTTTTCATTTGGGGGGGAAAATATCCCTTAGAAAGTGACTTGCCGCACTCTACGGTGGGTTTATTTTCATATATAAAAGTATATTAAAGAGGTCATATGAATGCTGCCTAAAAAAGAACATGATGTTGTGTTATTTGGTGTAAGAAAATGTGTTTGATGCGTTTTACGGTTTAAAAAAACACATTATTTTTCACATACTGTACATTATTGTTTCTCTATGCCCTGCCTTTCTGAAACGCATCGCTTTTACAAAGCTCATCTTTCTAAAAAAGCGAGGTGTGCTTTGATTGGCCAGCTATCCAGTGCGATGTTATTGGCCGAATACCTCAAGTGTGTGACGGAAATGTTACTTCCCTTACCATATTGTGATGCCTGCGGCAACCACATGTGATGACCCCGGCTGGACTCCGCTTCGTCCACGGTGAAGCCGATCCGGCGATCCACTGTGCGAAGTTGAAGTATTTCCTCAGCAACAAGCACGGATCAGCTCCAGGCATGACAAAACGATATCGCCGCTTTTGGAAGGTCAAACAAAGTAGTTTCGCTTTCGCAACGAGAAACAGCGCCTTCACGACATGGTGGCGGCGGCAACAATTACTACAGCGAGAATAAAAGTTACGCATTTTTTTCTTTGCGTGAACATTTGGGCGGCGTATGCAAATCTTCCCAGATAGTGACGTAGGTATGTGGGGGCGTGTAAGAATGAGCCATTTTAGGTAGGTGTGGCTGACTCTTAACTTTTATGAAGAATATCTCTTTGGATTTAAGACTTTAGTCAACTTTACAGATCTTCTTTATGCACAAAGAGCTTGTAACACTCCAAAGAGAAAGGAAAAAAATTAAATCGCATCATATGACCCATTTAAAAATAATCAATATATCTTATAACACTATAAATGCAGTTGTAACACTATTAATGCTGTAACAGCAGTGTAAATTTATTCATGCATCAGTCTATAAATAATCTAAATGCCACTTCAGGTGCAGCTTCTGTACCAATTCTACAACAATGGATTTTGTTGATACTCATTTTATTTGATTGCTATAGTGTCTTATTATTCAAATTAAATGAATACATTTAGGAATTTGCATGGAGTAAATAATAATAAATAGTAAATACAGGGCTTAAAGTTCTCCGGCACCGTGAAGGATCTCCGGCGTCAAGTCAAGTCACCTTTAGTTATATAGCGCTTTTAACAATACAGAACAATACAGCAACTGAACAGCATTAATTAGGAAAATAGTGTCAATAATGCAAAAATGACAATAGTAAACACTAATTTTTCAGTTAAAGACAGTTCATCATTGAATTCAGTGATGTCAACATCCAGCTCAGTTTAAATAGTATCTTTGCAATCATGTCAACGATATCGCTGGAAGTGAAGTGTCCCCAACTAAGCAAGCCAGAGGCGACAGCGGCAAGGAACCAAAACGCCATCGGTGACAGAATAGAGAAAAAAAAAAACCTTGGGAGAAACCAAGCTCAGACAGGGGGCCAGTTCTCCTCTGGCCAGAAAAAACCAGCAGTACGGAAAAATAATTAAGCCGATTGTAAGAAACAGACGAGAATAATATTAACGCAAATTATTATTGATGCAATCAAAACTTATAGACACGAAATGTGGTAGTTTGTAAGTTGTTTCAGGGTGGCATCATCTGAGTCCTCGAGGCGTTGGATATCTTTCTCAGGTTTCTGGACAGATGAAGCTTGGGTAAATCCCGTGGCAAAAAAAACAGAGAAACAAATAGAGACATAATTAGAATAGCTGCTGTTCCAACCAAGCAACGTTTTTTTGTTTAACCCAAACTAAAGAATAATAAGGTGCATTTGATTAGATATAACTGCAGAAAAAGATTATGAGATGCATTTTGAATGCTTGGCCAAAGAGTTGTGTCTTTAATCTAGATTTAAACAGACAGAGTGTGTCTGAACCCCCGAACGTTATCAGGAATGTTATTCCAGAGTTTAGGAGCCAAATGCAAAAAAGCTCTACCACATTTAGTGGACTTTGCTATCCTAGGTAAAGTCCATAGTTTTGTGAACTTAGGGAGCGTGATGGATTTTAGCATGGTAGAAGACTAGTTAGGTAAGCAGAAGCTAAACCATTAAGGGCCTTGTAACTAAGTAATAATATTTTGTAACTGATAAAGAACTTAACAGGTAGCCAGTGCAGAGACTGTAAAATTGGAGTAATATGATCATATTTCTTGACCTGGTAAGGACTCTAGCCGCTGCATTTGGACTACCTGTAGCTTGTTTATTGAAGATGCAGCACAACCACCTAGCAGTGCATTACAATAGTCCAGTCTAGAGGTCATGAATGCATGAACTAGCTTTTCTGCATCAGAAATAGGTATCATGATTCGTAACTTGGCAATGTTTCTAAGAAGAATGCTGTTTTTGTAACATTGGAAATATGATTTTCAAAAGAAAAGTTGCTATCTAATGTAACACCCCGATTTTTGACTGTAGAGGAAGTAACAGTACATCCGACTAGTTGCAAATTGTAATCCACGAGATTCGGGGTACTGTATATTTTGGTCCATTAAGTAATATCTCTGTCTTATTCGAATTCAATAGGAGAAAATTATTGGCCATCCAATCTTTAACATTTTTAACACACTCTGTTAGCTTAAAAAATGTAGAAGTTTCATCTGGTCTTGTTGAGATATATAATTGAGTATCATCAGCATAACAGTGGAAATTAATCCTGTATTTTCTAATAATATTACCAAGGGGTAACATGTATTTTGAAAATAGTAGAGGACCTAGGACAGATCCTTGTGGATCCCATATTTTACTGGTGATAATTGAGATGACTCCCATTTAAATGAACAATGTGGTAGCGATCGGACAGGTAGTATCTAAACCATCTTAAAGCCTTCCCTTGGATACCTGTATAGTTTTGTAGTCGATCTATGAGTATGTCATGATATATAGTATCGAATGCAGCACTAAGATCAATTAAAACTAGCAATGAGATGCAGCCTTGTTCTGACGCAAGAAGCAAGTCATTTGTATTTTAACAAGTGCAGTTTCTGTGCTATGGTGGGCCTGAAACCTGACTGAAATTCTTCATAAAGATCATTTTTTTGCAGGAAGGAGCACAATTGAGCAGGCACAACTTTTTCAAAAATTTTAGACATAAAAGGAAGATTTGAGATGGGTCTGTAATTTGCCAGTTCACTAGGATCTGTTTGTGGTTTCTTAATAAGAGGCTTAAAAACCGCCAGCTTGAATGGTTTTGGGACGTGACCTAAAGACAACGACGAGTTAATATAGAGAAGCGGTTCTTCTGCTACAGGTAAAAACTATTTTAGTAATTTAGTGGGTACAGGATATAACAGGCATGTTGTTGGTTTAGATGCAGTGATAGTTTAATTAGCTCTTCCTGTCCTATAGCTGTAAAACACAGTTTATCTTTAGGTGCGATGAATGAAGCTAAAGTATTAAACGCTGTAGAATCTACATTTGTTATTGTATTTCTGATGTTATCTATTTTATCAGTGAAGAAATTCATAAAGTCATTACTATTAAACTGTGAGGGATATTTAGATCGGGTGGTGTCTGGTTATTCGTTCATCTAGCCACTGTGCTAAATAAAAACCATGGATTGTTTTGATTATTTTCTATGAGTTTGTGGATATGCTCGGCCCTGCCAGCTTTTAGAGCCTGTCTATAGCTGGACATACTGTTTTCCCACGCAATTCTAAAAACTTCCAAGTAATTTTTTTCTCCATTTGCGCTCAAGACTAAAAGTTTTTTTTCTTGAAAGAATGGGTATCACTGTTGTACCATGGCACAGTACGTTTTTCTCTAACCTTTTTAAATTTGATGGGGGCAACAGCTTCTAATGTCTTAGAGAAGATAGTGCCCATGTTGCTAATCATTACGTCTAGTTCATGTGTATTTATGGGTACAAAGAGCAGTTGAGATAAATCAGGCAGTTTATTTGTGAATCTATCTTGGTGGCTGGACAATCGTTCTGCCGGACGAAACGCGGAGATATAGTTAATATCGTAAGAACGCAGCATGCAGCGGGCGTGAATTGTTTGCGATGCGGAAAAAAAAAAAAATAATCCTACATTTAAAAAAAAAATAATAATTGTTGATATCCATTTCTAGTCAATGAATTCGCCTACCAATGGTATGAGAGGAGCACAGCAATGGACATTACTAGCCAATCAATGTTTTGCTCTTATAAACACGAGACGCGCATAATCATAGTCGCAGCCCTGATGAATGGCGAAGCTGCGAGGCGCAATGGTCAAAGATGTCCATCTAGCGCATATTTAGATAGACAAACTAATTAAAAAGCAGCGGGCTTTGTAAACAGCTCAGAGTAATCACGTCATCTCCATAAGAACGATATGATTGCCAGAAACAATTTACCGGAAAGGTAAATGAAAAGGTCCTGTTCACACATGATCTATTAATGGTAATTAATTAATTTACCAGTAAATACTGTTTGTGTGAAAGGGGCCAAACTCTTCCTCTGTTTATGCTGTGAATTTGAATTGCTTAACGTTCATCTGGAAAAACAGTGTGCATTATCTCACTAGATTTGTAACGTAAATCATTTATAAACCTTTGCTAACACCGGAAAATACATCAACCTATTTCTAAATATGCAATTTATTGTACATCACGATTTCAAAATAAAGTTTCTGACTTTGCATGTGGCCAGATATTAAAATTGTATGGATTTAAACATCGTTTAATCACGCTGTAAAGTGAAACGTCACCAGGCCGTTGGCGCCCTCTACAGGTATTTGTTATAATACATAATGTTCATATTATGTATAGGCATATTACATTATGTATTTTAACAGTGTTGTTCAATACAATCATGTAATTTCTTGGTTTTGATATTTTATTTGAGCCAATTATTATTGCCTCATCGTTAGTTTATATATAAATAGTCATACTAAAGCCTGGCTTTCACTTAGGTCTGTTTGTTACTAAAAATATCAGATTACTCAACTGCCAAAATAATCAGTTGATTACTTGATTACCAAAATAATCATCAGTTACAGCCCTAGATTAGTTAAAATATTTCAAAATACAACTGCATAGTTTTACTTTTTGTAATTAAAAGACATATTTTGTAATTGAAGATTTCTTAAAAATAGTATTAAAATATTGTCTCGTTTTAGTGAACCAAGTATCTGTATTTTGTCTCATCTCATAAGCTGAGTGTATTGTCACACCCCTAGTGTCGATAAGCGGTGATATAGCTCATAATTTTCCAAGTGTTAGAAAATTTCATTCTTCAGGTCAACCATATATTCATGAAAAAAAAACTGTTTGAATAAGGGAAGCAATAACTTTGCTATAGTATCCTTTCAAATGTTAAAGTTGCCACAGTCATTGCATGCTTTGCATGTGCTGACCCATCCATGGAAAAAGGAGCTCAGGATTTTTTTTGCTTTAACCCCTGTAAATAATAATACATATTAAATTAATGTAATAGGCTTAGAAAACTCCCATATAAAGTTAAATCAATCGCCCCAGAAATCAATATAAGAAAGAAAATGTCACCCCTAAATGGAAAGGTTAATTTCAGTCACTGCTCATAGGTTTAGGATTACTTTTAAGTTTTTTATCCAAGCTTTACTGAATCTCACAATGTGTTCTCAATTTTGGTGTTATAGAAATTACCATGCTATATGTCACAGGGCAAAAATTATATTATAAATTATATTAAATTATATTGTATGTGTTGGATTATATCATATATTAATTGTATGCATTGCTGTTTTAGACTGTTACATTAAGTAAACAGCAAATACAAATGAGAAAAGTGAAAGTAGTTTTAAACGCTGTGCATTCACACCACTAGAGGGCAAAACATCACTACTACCACCATGTGTCAGGATGGCCGAGCGGTCTAAGGCGCTGCGTTCAGGTCGCAGTCTCCCCTGGAGGCGTGGGTTCGAATCCCACTTCTGACAACAATGCAATTTTTACTACCCCAGTAGGTGAACAGCTGACGCGTACTCCGCGTAGAGACCAAAGGCCGTTTCATACCTCATGTAGAATATAGTACCGAAACAGCAAAAATACATGACATGAAAGTTTTACATCTGGTCGCTGCAGACAAATGGCCAAAGATGAACTGAGTCAACGACTGCAGTACAAAAATGACTGTTGTGAAGGTTAGTGAAAGATGTAAGACGTTGATGAATGAATCTTTATAGTTTTTTTTATAATGTGAGTGATTCAAAGCAAGGAGTGCAATGAGCATTGCATACAGGAAGAGTATTCTGCATGTAATAAAAAATCTTAGAGTTTAATTATGTTATGACTGTTAAAAGTAGCCGTTACTTATATATATCCTGAGAAACTATTACCTTGTGTGCATCTAAACTAAGAGGGGTCATTAAAAAAAGAGATGTGATCTTTGTGCAAATTGATTTGTCAGTGATTCTGGCATTGTAACTTGTAAACACTGCAATTTGTTAACCCCCAATTTTGACTTCTATTGTTTTTTTTTACAAGAGGAAGGTAGAGGGTTCTCACTTTATTATTCTTACTGAAGTTATTTATTACTTAGATACACAGTATCCGCCTAACATGATCTCACTGTAAATACATTGTAGGTGTGCAAAGGTGTAGAGAGAGAGCGAGAGGGAGGGTGTGAAAGAGAGACAGAAAACTTATCTGTTCAGGCTGAGTTGTTAGGTAGTGACAACACCTGCATTATCTGTTCTGGTGCGTCTCCACTGTGCTGCATTATTTCCTTTTTCTTTTTCAAAGTGACATTTTCATGTAATCAACTCTTTATACTGAGAAGAAATGGCGGATTTTCCTGGGAAGGTCAACACGCAGACCAGCTCCAGTGAACCTCGGGAGATAAAGAGGAGGCGGAGGGGGCGCTGGGTGCGGGGAGCCGGGGGGGGGGCGGTGGAGAGCGAAGTTCTGGAATTCCCAGCAATGGTTTTTTGTTAGTTAGACTTAGACATGGACTTCATCAGGAGTATTCCTGGTATCCTACTTATAGCTGAGATTGTGAGTTGAAAAAACTATATTGCACTTTCCATTCTTTGGCATATGTTGTATTTTTAACGCAAGTGTTTTATATTTTGTAGCTTCATGAAAATGATTTATTTCTCCCTTCATAATACTCTCACACCCACCTTTTGAGTTTCTTAAAAAAAAAGAAAAAAAAAAAAGCCAGATATCCAGTATTTGAGAAAAACTGAGACTGTAGGTATTGGTTGATAAAATGAAACTAACCAGGTTCGGCATGTACTATGAATTATGGTCATTATTTTTCATACAACTAGGATATTATGCGAATGGTTGCATGCTTATACAGGGTTTGCGTAGAGGTAGATGTAGTGCTCATACTAAGCATTGAGGGTGCTTTCACACCTGGCTCGTTGTTTCGGAACCTGGCGCGTTTCCCCCCTTAGCTCGGTTAGTTTGGGCATATGTGAACATGGCAATCGTGCTCGGGTCCGCGCCAAAACAATCGGTCCGAGATCGCCTGAATGAGGTGGTCTCGGCTCGATTGAAAACGAACTCTGGAGCGGTTCGGTTGTAGTGAGAAAGCAATCCGATCTAACGGACCACCGAACCAGGCTATATCACAATGTATAATGGTCACAATGTATAATGGGGTAATTACATAAGTTCCGTGAAAAGAATTAGCTTTGTTGTTTTGCTAATACTTTAAAATGAACCTGTGAATGTCTGTGGGTGAGCACGTCTTCGCCATTCAAAATAAAAATGCACATTTTCATTTAATAATGCCGTCTTTTTGCTCTTCTTCCTAGTAGGTGCATTTTAAAAATGTTTTCCCGAGGACTCCTGCTCAAAATGATCAATTAATACAAGGACCGCTTCAAAAAAAAAAAAAAAACCAACAAGCCCGCAAAGCTGTTGTCTTTTCATCCCTGCGAGGGTATGACCACAACGGTTGGGGGGGGAGGGAGGCGGGAGAGAATCCCGGAAAAATAAACTGAAACGTTGACCAATGAGAGAACAGTTTACTCGCGTGTGACTTGTATTAACAAATTTGGTCCGTTTAGAAACTTTGCATGTGAAAGCGAACGCACCAAGAATTAAAAAACCCAACCTTGAATAATCTTGAATCCCTGTTTCGGAAAAAAACCCCAACCCCAAGCAACTCAATCCCAGGTGTGGGGGGAGAAGACACCCTAAAGTGTGCACCTAAACTGAACCAACACAGCATAAGAAGTCAAATGTAGGTAAAACACAAGTCTATTGTTTCGTAATTAGGAACATAAAAAATGACATTCTGCTCAAAATATCAACACTTTCAGGTTAATTCTACATGCAAAATCAGAACAAAGTGTCACAGGAAAAATACTACTTGTCCGTAATATAAATATTACCTGATTAAACTTACCAGCACGCCTCAGTATTTATGATGTTATTGTATTTCTTCTCACTGGTAATTTGGGTCAATAACCATAATAAAACACTCTTATCAAAAAACAAATACATTATATAATCATTGTTAAGTCAGTAAATATAAATGTAATATTGAATTTTAGTGAATATTTTGCCTGATATGTGTCTGTTTTAGTCTTTATTCTGTGGAGCAAGTCACATTTGTTGTTTGTTAGCTATTTGGTCAGACCACAGCCTGAAATAGGACGGACCTTTATCAGAGAATATACATCAGGAACTTTTTGGGATTATTCATTGTACAAAGGAGACATTGGAATTCATCTGTTGTATGTATCTAAAAAATAATAGCTTTTTTTTTTTTTTTGGTAACTTCCAATTTATAACTGTTGAAAGAATTGCTAAGGACATACATCAGTACTTCCAACAGTAAATATATGGTGCTAAAAATAACATTAATTGTTGACAGTGCTGCATGTTAAATGTTTTTGGTAGGTTAGGTCTCTGATGAGAACTACCAGAACGATTCACACGTATGTCACTTTCATTTTAAACCTCATGTGTTTCAGAGCATGTATGTAATTGTGCAAGCTCAAATGTCATCTAAATTAATTATAACACCCCGACATTAAGAAACAAAAAGGGAATGAGGAAAGGAAAAGAAAAGCCTCAGTGATAAGACAAAAAATATAACTAATTATATATAAGTGTTTTCTCGACTTAAAGGATTAATTTATCAAAAAAAAAAAACATTCTGTCATCATTTACTCAACCTCTGGCTGCACACCACCAAAAAAAAGATATTTTGAGAAATGTCTCAGTGTTTTTTGTCCATGCAAAGAAAATCCGTGGGGTCCAATGCTGTTTCGGAGACATGACTTTCCATGGGTCCTTTCTAGGGTTGGGTATCGAAAATGGTACGGGTTCCCGGTTTGTGTCCGTTCTCGAACCGTTCCGTGTATTTCCACTGTAGAAAAGGTTGTTCCGGGCCGAAACTGACTTCTTTAATATTTGTCGACCAATATGCAGAAAACTACGTCAGTATATCATCATAAACACAGACGTTTTTGTCTTACCCGTGTTGATGAAATATGTAAACAGCTGTGAAAGAAAGGAAAAACAAACATGGTAAGTATTTTTAGATCTGCGTGCGTTCGGTGTTAAAGAGACAGCAGCATAAATATATACGCGCTGCCTGTCTTTAATGTTAATCAAAGAACAAAAGAAAATCATTCACTGATCTTGACTGAATATATTTAATAACTTTAATTGATTAATCTATATTTTATTTATGAAAAGAAAAAGAAAAACGGCAGTGTTATTCTACATTTGATTTTCGATTTATGTACCTGAATTTTGTTCAGTTGTATTTATTTATGATATTGCAAATAGATTTGTTTGTTCCCATCTTATTAATGACTGTTTACTTGTCTTTAACACTTTAATATTTGAAATTTATATTAATCTAGTTGTTTTTGCTGTGGTATTTTTTTTTTTAAAGCATAGGCAAAATTCCTCTTGCAGTGTTCTGTAGGCTGATACCCAACCCTAGTCCTTTCATAATATCTTCTTTCAAGTTATGCAAAAGAGAGGAACAAAGTCATACAGAGTTGGAACACGAGGTTGAGCAAATGATAACAGAATTTTCAAGTGGCTATATTTTGTCATTGATGCTTAACATATGATCATCTCCATCTTCTGTCTAGTTTGTTGGATTACTGGTGTGGTCGCTGATCGCCAGCACCAGCTACACCTCGTATCCTGCTTATGGTTGGGTGATGTTTGTCAGCGTGACGCTGTGGCTCCTGAGCATTGCCCTGTTTGTTGTGCTGTTGAGGTTTTATCAGCGTCTACCCTCAGTGCCCTGGCCTTTAGTGGTGAGACACTTACTCCTCTAATGGAGGAGATAACTTCTATTATTTGTGACTTTGTCAGTTAAATCAAGTTTGCAATCCTGTCTTCCTTTCCTCCATGTAGCTCATGGTGTTCTATGTAGTCGCAGCTGTTCTATACATAACTGCCTTTTTGGCTGATGCAGTATCTGTCCCATCCCAGTAGTATCTCTGGCATGGTCATCTGGGAGCTTCTGCAGTGAGTGAAAACAGGTCTTGAACACACACTACACACACATTCACAAATGCTATGAGCTGAACGAGGTGTGTCCTTCCTAACTCATTTCTAAAGTAAAGTCAGGCTTATCTGTGAAACACGCTGATAACAACATGGTGTCACACTGCCCACCCAGATCAGGTGATTCAGATGTTAGCAACACTCTCAATTACTACCTAACAAATATTTAAAAGTTTTGGGAGCAGTACAATTATTTTTAAAGAAATTAATACTCAAAGAATCATGAACAATCTGTATCATGGTTTCCACAAAATATATTAAGCAGCAGCTTAAGCAACTTTTCAAATTGGATAGTAATAAGAAATGTTTCTTGAGCACCAAATCAGCATATTAGAATGACAGGGTTCTTACACTTTTTCCAGAGTAAAATTCAAGCACTTTCAAGGTGCATTTTCTCAAGATTTTCCAGCACTTTACAACTGTGGTAAAATACAAGTTTACATATTTGAGTTTTTCACTTTAAATCAGATTTTATTGTGCTATTCAAAACCACCTGTCTGGATTGCATATATCATTGCCTAATATAAATAGCCAACATACAGTATATAAATTATACATTTTAAAAAGTAAAGAATTTACTGGGTATCTGCAGTATTTTTAAAATAAAATTTAAAGCGGGCAATGTCTATGGTAACATTAATGACTGGTACCATAAAATGACTGTAAAAAACATGATTTGCAGTTCAAAAACAGTTTTTTCACAAATACAAAAAGTTTTATATTGTGATAAACCTCACATTTCAGCCTTCAAACTATTTTTAAAGGGGTCACATGATGCGATTGGCCCCCTTCCTGATTTCCTATTTTTTGCATGTTTGACACACTTTAATGTTTCAGATCATCAAACAAATTTAAATATTAGTAAAAGATAAAACAACATGCAGTTTTTAAAAGAAGGTTATTATTATTAAGGGAAAACAAAATCCAAAAACCACATGGCCCTGTGTGAAGAAGCGTTTGCCCCCCTGTTAAAACTGTGGTATATCACACCTGAGTTCAATTTCTCTAACCACACCCAGGCCTGATTACTGCCACACCTATTCGCAATCAAGAAATCTCTTAAATAGGACCTGCCGGACAAAGTGAAGTAGACCAAAAGATCATCAAAAGCTAGACATCATGCCGAGATCCAAAGAAATTCAGAAACAAATGAGAAAGAAAGTTATTGAGATCTATCAGTCTGGAAAAGGTTATAAAGCCATTTCTAAAGATTTGGGACTCCAGCGAACCACAGTGAGAGCCATATTCACAAATGGCAAAAACATGGAAAAATGGAGAACCTTCCCAGGAGTGGCCAGCCAACAAAAATTACTCCAAGAGCACAACAATGACTCATCCAGGAGGTCATAAAAGAACACAGAACAACATCTAAAGAACTGCAGGCATCACTTGCCTCAGTTAAGGTCAGTGTTCATGACTCCACCATAAGAAAGAGACTGGGCAAAAATGGTTCCAAGACGAAAACTGCTGCTGAGCAAAAAGAACAAAGGCTCGTCTCAGTTTTGCCAGAAAACATCTTGATGATCCCCAAGACTTTTGGGAAATACTCTGTGGACTGACGAGACAAAAGTTGAACTTTTTGGAAGGTCTGTGTCCCATTACGTCTGGCGTAAAAAAGTAACACTGCATTTCAGAAAAAGAACATCATTCCAACAGTCAAACATGGTGGTGGTAGTTTGATGGTCTGGGGCTGTTTTGCTGCTTTAGGACCTGGAAGACTTGCTGTGATAATGGAACCATGAATTCTGCTGTTTACCAAAAAATCCTGAAGGAGAATGTACGGCCATCAGTTTGTGACCTCAAACTCAAGCGCACTTGGGTTATGCAGCAGGACAATTATCCCAAAAACACCAGCAAGTCCACCTCTGAATAGCTAAAGGAAAACAAAATGAAGACTTTGGAGTGGACTAGTCAAAGTCCTGACCTGAATCCTATTGAGATGCTGTGGCATGACCTTAAAAAGGCAGTTCATGCTCAAACCCTCCAATGTGGCTGAATTACAACAATTCTGCATAGATGAGTGGACCAAAATTCCTCCACAGCGCTGTAACAGACTCAATGCAAGCTATCGCAAACGCTTGATTGCAGTTGTAGCTGCTAAGGGTGGCCCAACCAGTTAATAGGTTTAGGGGGCAAACACTTTTTCACACAGGGCCATGTAGTTTTGGATTTAGTTTTTCCTTAATAAAAAAACCTTAATTTAAAAACTGCATGTTGTGTTCACTTGTGTAATCTTTTACTAATATTTAAAATTTGTTTGATGATCTGAAACATTAAAGTTGTGACAAACATGCAAAAAAAAAAAAGAAATCAAGAAGGGGGCCAACACTTTTTCACACCACTGTATCGACGTCACGATGTGTGGGAAGATTTGCATAACGCCGGCCGCCCAAATGTTCACGCAAAGAAAGGCGGCGTAACTTTTATTTTCGCTGTAGTAATGTTGTTGCCGCGGCCAAATCCTCAAGCATGTGACTGAAATGTTACGCCCCTTACATACTGTGATGATGCCCTGTCAGGTCGATGATTCAAAAACATGAAAACCCAATAAACGAGGCATTCGTTTGCATCCAGTGGGGACATAATTACAAATTATAATGACTTATACAGTCTTTTTACACGTTGCATTGCATCGCGCCGCGTAAACTTACACTTGTCTGAATTTGTGATCGGAGAAATGACAAACTACAAGCCCTGCTCTACACTGCCCAAAAACTTGCTTTAAACATAAAAAATATAAAAACTCTTTAAATATAAAAAACTTACTTACAGTCTGTGAGTCAGAACAGACGGCATTGTAGCCTACTCTCCCAGGAAACAGTCCTCGTACTCCATAAAATGCGCTGCACACATCTGAATATTAGGGTTGAAGTGTCTGGGAACCGTGTTTGTAAATACAACTTAACCCACTGATTTCTAATCGGTCCATTTTGGAACCGAGCGCAGAATGATGCGCTTGAAGCAACACGGAGTCACAGTGCAGCGCTCCAGATAGAAAAGTTCAGTGTAGTGTATTAAATCTGTGCGATAGTTTATAGTCTTTTCTTTTAACAGTTTTAAATTTCAGTTCCTGTGTGCGTGAAGAACAATTCATAGTGCTCTCTACTCCAGTGTAGTGATCTCTAACGGACACCCGGTAGAAAGTAACATGCTTTAGAATTGGCACTAAACTCCTGCAAGATAAAGTCCTTTTATGCAAAACCCAGGTTTATCTATAATATCTCTTATTATACATCAAGTATAATAATAGGAACATTGTATCATCCTAGAGAAAGTTTTGTCATCTTGACTGTCGTAACCAAACGCGACACGCAGTTTGAATGCTGAATGGAGGATGACAGACAGCCGCAGCGGAGAGAAGAGTTTATGTGAACTTTTATTTACGACGTAAATATTCATCTGTACCTCACATTAAACTATGGAACGGTCTCAGAACACTTGAAATATAGTGCACGGAAACTTTATGGTGCTTTATAATATTTTCGTGGGGCTTAACAATAACACAATAGTATACGCACAATAACGGATTTGGATCGGTCTCGTCTGACCGATACCCTGATCAAGCAGAAAGTGTTCGTATCGGAGCAATACCGATACTAAATAACGGATCGGCACACCCCTACCTTTTATATGGCTCGAAAGCACAGACTCTTCCATGAAATACAGACTTAGCAGGAGGCTACTCAAGTATTTAGCTCTTGTTTTAACCATATTTGTCATTTTCAAGCAATTGCTGACTGAAGCGGCGACCTCCCGGCATGTTTTTATCTCCCGCTCTGCTCCATCAGAGGGTGCGCTGCGTGCGTTAATAAAGATAACACTACAGCCACACGCGCAGACTCGAGTGGAGCTGTTTTAGGCTAATTTTATGTATAAAAATAAAAAAAACAACGAACTATTCAATAAGAAAGTGAATTATTATTAAACCAATGCAACTGCATTTTCAAGCACTCTATCCAAAATCCAAGCATTTTTCAAACCTTGAAAACACTACATTAAAATTCAAGCATTTTCAAGGAATTCAAGCACCCGTACAAACCCTGGAATGATTTCCGAAGAATCATGTGACACTGAAGTCTGGATTTTTTCCATCACAGAAATAAATCACATTTTAAAATATATTAAAATAGAAAATATTTATTTTAAACTGTGATAATATTTTATGATGTTACTGATTTTACTGAATTTTTGATCAAATAAATGAACCTTAGTGAGCACGGGAGACATCTTTCAAAAACATTAAGAAATCTTACTGGCTCCAAATTTTTGATGGTAGTGTAGATAGGGCTTTCTTAAAAATAATAATAATATTAATATGTTTTAAGTCAGAACATCTAATATAAAGCATTACCTTCACTTGTCTGGTTAAAGCATCATTCATCATTTACTAAAATACTCAATACAGTTTTGTAGATCAAATAAAAGGCTTTTAGTAGATGGTTACAGTGTGAAACTGTCAGATAAGTTCAAAAGCAAGGTTGTAGAGTGTTATGCATGTTTTATAGGGCTTTAACCCTTTCACTGTCACCCCCCATTTTTTTTTTAAATAGGCATGCAGGTGTACTATCCAAACTTAAATTGTTGCAATCTATGAACACTTTGGAATACAGACATAAACTTGGTCTCTTTTTAAAGAAGAAAATCAAAATATCGCAAAAGTAGAAAAAATTCTTCTTTTTTTTCAAAGAAATTTAAGTGATCAAAAAGTTATAGTGGTTAAATTTACTGTAAGCAAATGCACTAATTTTAATTTAATTTATAATAATAAAATATTTTAAATATTTTAAAGTACCATTTCCATGGTAACGCAATGTTTGATTTCGAAATGGTTTTCACAGGATGAATTTTGGGCTTCTAAGCTTTCAAATTATATATGAGTTAATTATGTTTTCTAAAAGATTTGATAAAAGACAACAAAAAAAAGAGCGCCAAGTGTCCCACAGGTGGGACGTTGACAGTTAAGGGGTTAAAAACCACATCGGCCAGAGTCCACATGAAATTGTGCGGCAAGCACATGACAAACCTGTAATGCTTTCAGTGGAGGAGTGTAATCACAGTTTATACCTCCTCCATGTGTAAAGGTCAACAGCTTAAGTTTCAAAGTTATTACAACATATTTAAATCTACATATCTGCTCAATGGCTATTTATATACTTTCCTGTAAAACAGTTTTATGCCCTGAAATCATTTATCTGTTGTTTAACTTGTATTAAGGATTACGTTCTTAAGTTCTTAAAGGGACAATTCACGCATAAATGAAAATTTGTATGACTTTCTTTATTCTGAAGACTGTTTTAACTGTTTTTGCATATACAATGAATGTCATTGGGTCCAAAACACTGAATGAAAATGTATGAAACCACACACACACATACACACTCACAGACATTTAAAAAAAAAAAAAATCTTATTTTGGGAACTCCATACTACTTATACATGAGTGCCATATGTAAGGTCTGTATACATTTTTGTCACTTTTATCATTCTTCTTTTCTTTCAGTTCTTTGCCATAGTGGTGACTCTGTTATACGGAGCTAGCAGCTACTTTGCCTATTTAGACTGGAGGGGTGAAGGGCAAAATGCAGCGGCGAGTACAGTGCCTGTGTAGACCATCCTCTGATTAACATTCTCAGTCACTATGTGAGGACACTTCGAAGGTGATATTACTCAGATTATTTGGCACTGCTGAAAATCCTCTTCAGGAACTTCAAACAACCTTCTGTATATGGTGCGTGGGGTCCAGTAGATTTTTTTTAAAAGAAAGAAATTAATTATTTTACTCAGCAAGGATGCATTGAATTGATCAAAAGTGACAGTAAATACATTTATAATCTTACAAAAGATTTTATATTTAAAAAAAAATGCTGATATGGGATCGGGAGATGTCCGCAAGCTGGGACTCAGGATCCCCGAAGCGCAATGGCGCTGCATGTCGGCACACTTCCCACTAGGCTATCAGCACCTAGAAACACTATTTTAAATTGCAATAACATTTCGCAGTATTACTGTTTTTATTGTATGTTTACGGTGGCCGAGAGAGCTCGACGCGCTGCAAATGAAAAAACACATGCAAAACAACCAAATGCAGAAATGCGCGGCAAATTCTCACAACACAAACAAAAACACGCTGCAAATGCTCACAACACAAACAAAGAAACGTGCAAGTAGCACAGACCGCAATAAAATTACCCCAACAAATTTTTTTCTTTGGCGTATTGATTACCATTTGTATAACCACAGTTGTACAAATACCATGGTTAAACTATGGTTAGTGTAGTAAATCCATGGTTAATTTGTGGGCAGGACCATGGTAACCATGGTTTTAAAATATATTATATTATAAATGATTAATTAACTTTAATAGTTAAAACCATAGGTATGGCTTTTTTTGTAAGGAACGTGTAAAAGTAATTACCAGCTTACATAACCTTTTCGTACAGTAATTGGCTATTTCGTCAGCTTATTCGGCTAATATTAATAATATATATATAGATTATATATAAAGCTAAGAAAATCCAATGGCGGTGATGTTAAATAAACAAAAAGTCACCTTTCAGAGCAAACAGGATAAATATGTCCCAGCATGTTGGTTACTTCGTGTTACTTTCAAACTATGTCGAGGCGGCAGTATTTGCAGCGCGTTTCTTTGTGTTGTGAGCATTTGCAGCACATGTTTTGTCAAATTGATGAAGATGTTTTCTAAATTTGCTGGTGTTTTTTCAATTTGCATGCGCGTTGAGCGCACTCGGCCACCGTATATGTTTGATCAAATAAATGCAGCCTTAGTGAGCATTAAGAGATTTTAAAAAATACAAACATTTTACCAGCCCCAACTTTTAGTGTACTATTTTTAGATAAACTAAATTATTTAAGCAAATATGTATTTAAGTGGTGAGTGGTGAACTTTACATTATTGTAAAGTTATGCTTAAGAATGTAATTGTTTTGAGCATAAAATGCTTTGATAAAATATAATTAAAAACCATTGTATTTATTTTTCATACACAATGCTCAAATATCTATATATACAAATAATAAACAAATGTACACAATAACGCAACATTCATCTAGTACGAACAACACATTCTTCAAAGTAAACATGAGAGTAACAACAAAACTAAGCATTATTTTGAAAAGCTCTTATGAGTCTTTCCTTCTCATTGTCACTCAGAAGATATGAGAGACATCCAAAACATGGACTCAGCATCACATTAAAAGCATGAAAAACTATGTGATTATTTACGTTCTTTCTGGTAACTGTATAAACACTTACTTTTAATTCTGTAATTTACTTGGAAAGACTTGCAAGTCTTTTAAATGGAAAAAGGTTTTTTTAGATCGGTTTTCATATCAGGCACGTTGTATAATACTTTTGTATCGAAAACCCCTTTATGATTGTCAAGTGAAAGGAATTATTTTGGTAAATTTGCAATAAAGTGGCAGCTTTGCGATACTCAAATGCTCATTATAGCTTTCTACATCAGTTTGGTCAGAAACAGCAATAGTGCGTACAGCTGCGCCGTAGGCCAACAAGATATGAAAGACTGATTCAGACCGAGTGGATTTTGTGACAGATGAATACTGTGTTAGAGGAGTCATACCGGATAAGCTGACAGTTAACCCCAATGTTACGTTTAAACATTAACCTAAATTAAACACAGATTCCCTTCTGTCAAGTATAACAGTGGCTGTTGTTTTGGGATGTGTGGGAATAATTATGTTGACTGACCAAGTTCATTTACATGAGATGCCCATTGGTTCAGCTGGATTGTGAGGCCATGCTAGAGGTCAGAGGTGAAGCGGAAGCAGAATTTAAAGATTTCACCACCAGTCCGGTACTAAGGTCCAATCCTCTGCCCTCCTTTTCCTACAAAAAGAAGGCGGCAAATAAGTTTCTGCCATATTCTATGGCAAGTTTATAGCTTCTGTTCATGATAGAAGAAAAGTAGGCCAAATTTTATCGTAGAAGGTGATTACGTGTCAGGTTATTTTATTATAGACAAGAATTACTTTCGAACTGGGCAGAACAGCTTTTCTCTGAACTGTAACACATTCTAAATAAACATTAGTTTACATTATGAAACCTATATTTTGTAATATAAAGAAAAACAGATTTGTACTTACTGCTCTGTAATCAATGAACATCTCTTTAAAGGCCATAAAGTCAGTGAAAGTGAGCAGCATGTCAAGTATGTCACCTGAGACTTCATCTTTGTGCTGTCTAATTGAGAAAGATAATAAATAATCAGAAAAGTAATTTAGGTCACAATCATGGAATAATGTTCTATGCATACTGTCTTATGTAAATACCTCCATCTAGTGGTAAATTATGTGTATTACCAAAAGATTTTAGACTAGGTTTTATTAAAATAAAAATAATACAGTACTAACAGTACTATAGGGAGTAGAAAAAAACATTTTCCAATATTTTACACATTTTTTATAATAATAATTTTCCACAGTATAAATAGAGTATTCATACATGAAAATATAAAGCTGCCTTCTAGATTTTAGTAAGTGGCTTCTCATATGAGGATTATCATTTTTGAGGGTTTGTAGCATCTAAAAGACTGGAAACCCCTGTTTTATACTGACTTTATAGCTGGATTGCTATACTCATACTGTGTGTGTATTGGGGGGGGGGGGGGGGGGGGGGGGGAGGTTGTATATTTTACAGTACATATGATAGCACCAGTGTAAAAGAAATACTGTCAGTCACTGTCAAGCCTGAACACTATACTCCAGCCCAGTAAAAGAGATGAATTCATATGGCATACTTAAGTGAATGGATGAAGGCATCCATGTTGAATCCAGGAATTCGCTCTACCAACTGCTGTTCCAGATGTTTTTCTAGGACTTCAATCTGAAATAGCAAAATTGAATGAATGCCATTTAAATACAGTACTTCCATCTCTACAAGGGTCATAAACGAGTGATAAAAAAAGCTGAAAGTACCACATACATATTCATTAAAAATAAGTGTATAGCAGAGCTTGTTCTCCTCAGAGTCATCAAACTCAAGGTAATATTTCTCCATGAAAGACTGCTGAAGATGTTGGAATTCATCCTCTGTGGAGAAAATTGCATGTGTCAGTTATAATTTGGATGAGTGAATTTCATGAATACATGTCCAGGTCTCATTTCATCCTAAACCATAAGAAAAAAAAGGAAGAAATATAAATTCCATTTTGTATAAATAAATTAAAACAAATAATATTAAATACAAGTTCCACCAAAATTAACTAGGACATGTTCTTGACAGATTATGTGATATTCACACGTATTATAGATGGATACTAAAAGATTATATTAAAGATTAACAGTTGTCAAAAGTGTCAATGACTTAATAGAATAATGGACATACAAATACCCATTATAATATCCTCGATGTTCCCAATAACCATGTCAAATTCTGCATCAGCATCCGATGATCTGAAGAGACAAAGTATTATGGATAAAAAAAGAAAATTTGTAATTTCGAGAAATATACACGCATTTTCACTCAAGAAAACAAACTATATAACTTACTTTGAAACAGCAAAATCCTCTTCTTCCAAATTCTGCATTTCAACTATGTTCTCATTGCCACCCAGCAGATCTTTTGGGTTTCACAGAAAGGTCAGATAGAGAAGTTGAAATAACGTTACAAAAACACAGCAAGCATTTGTAATTTCCTGAAAGCACAAGTTACAGAGCTGGTCACAATTCTGAAACTAGTCTGCCAGATTTCCGTAAGCTTAGCTGGTGCAAGTGCAGGTGCAAGGCTGATGGCTGGCCCACTGGGACTTTAAAGACGCCAGGACGGTACGCTAGTGCACACTCAAACGCTTGGATTTGTGGTATGGGAAATACAGTGGATTGCTTTCAATTCACAAATGTATTAATATCTTAAAACAATTAATTACCTGTCTCTCGAGCATCCATCATTAATCGCCCGAACGTTCTTCCTGAAGTCGCTGCTGCCACGGCAACGGGAGAACGCGTACGTGTTCGAAATGTGTTCGGTAGAAAACACTTTCCTTTTATTCAGTTCCGCCTCTTTGAGTTACTGGACAGCGCGATACCAGGCAGACGGAATTTCCGGAGTCGGACCATTACATAGGTGTTAGATATAGCTGTTCATTTGGCCTTTTCTATTTAATAAACGTTAGGTAAGTCAAGCGGTAAGTGTTTCAAGCTGACAGAATTCCATACTTTGAAAAGATCGTACCAAGAGGCACCCCACAGAAAACAGGTCAGGTCTGTTATGATTTTAATATGACCTACTTTATTATCGAGAGAAAGGAAATTTGTGTCTATTTATCTATGCCACCATAACATATAATCTATATTATAAAATAGATTGTATTATAATACTCTAGTTTGCATTGCATATTTGTTCTTCTATTTAACACTTGTGCAATGTACAATGTGAACTAAAATCCATACATACATGGTTCTTTTCCCTAAACTTAAAAAAAATATATTATTTATTGACGATGTAAAAGTGCAATCATTTACAGGACAAGTTAATAATAATAATAATAAATAAACAGAGAAAAACAATATGCCATAACAACAAGGAAATATTTTTACCAAAATCCACAAACAATGATTTTTTTCTTTAACTTTTCTTATGATGCAACTCAATTTATAAAATGTGTGAAATCTGGTTTGTAAAATGGCTATTTTTCGTATGCATATGATGTTTACGAAATTCAATTAACAGCTGTACTATGCATTTCTTTTCAATGCAAATGTCATCTATAAAATAAAATATCCCACCAAATACACTAATCCTTCCCACACATCCCAGTTTTATCCTAACATATATATTTTTTCAAATTCTTCCACAACAATGTTTAATAGAACAAATGTTACACTGTACATATTCAATGTAACATACAAATCACTTCATACCTCATATAAAGGTGTTTTATATTTTGATGTAGTTTTAAAAAAAAAAGAAATCAGATTGATAGCACATACAAATTTTTAAATGAGATCGCCCCCCCCCCCCCCCCAGAGCCTAACAACTTTATTTTAAAACTTTTTTTATTCAATGCCACAAGAACAAGAGGTATTACATGTTCACATGATCAAATTAACATTAGCTGCCAGAGAAAAAAGAAAGGAAGAAAATTACGTAAATGTCAATGCTTTCAGTGCTTTTCCCCTTGGTTTAACTGGTAATAGGAATTTCTGAAGAAATGCAGTATTCACTTTATTCTAAAACGCGTCTTGTTCTGGGCCACGCACGTGACGTCACCCAGCGTCGGCCCGTGACGCTGCGTCTCTTTGTTGGCTCAGCAGCTGCGGCGTCGCTCCTCTGTTGTTGTTTTCTCTGCTCCTAGAAAAACTGGAATGCTAGCAAGCTAAAGTAGTATTCTCGCTTTGTTTTGCTGTATCTGACCGAAAATACACATCAAACTTATCCCACTTGGCGTGTCGCTACATTAAACTCAACCCAGTCATGGACTCAGACGAGGGTTACAATTACGAATTCGACGACGAGGAAGAGGAATGCAGCGAAGACAGCGGCGAAGAGGAGACCGCGGACGACACCCTGGAGCTCGGCGAGGTGGAGCTGGTTGATCCCGTCGTGGCCGGCGGAGAGCGAGACGACTGCGGGGAGACGGGAGGCAGCGGGCCCGGGCAGGATGAGGAAGACTACCGCTTTGAAGTGCTAACCGCCGAACAGATCCTGCAGCATATGGTGGAGTGTATCAGGGAGGTCAACGAGGTCATCCAGGTAAGTGTTTTTAGGGCTTCCCTGAGCTCAGATCAGCCCTTATATCAAAAGAGGAGATTTTTACATCGCTCTGGGAAACTTTGCCCCCCGTTGGCAACACGAGACATGAAAAATGCACCAGCTGTCCTCTGAAACAAACTGATTTGTTGTTTCGTCAACAAGATTAATATATGGTCGTGATCACAGATACTAGGAAGGAGAAGGTTTGCATCAACCCAGCCTTTTCCCTGTCCTTAACACATCCAGTAATGACATAAGATGCTTAACCAGCTTCTAGTTCACCTACATACAAAATCAGACCGATAAGTCCCATTATATGCGCTTTGCTTGGCAAAACTACATCTGTGTTGTCAAAATGTTTGCATCCTAACATATGCCAACCCATGTCACATATAAATTACAATAATAATATTGCAAATCACTCCATTTTTATTAGAACCCCCTTGTTCCTGGTCACACTAGCTTAATAAGCTAGCCACGAGCATTCAAGCCCAATTTAAGTACACCAGAGACTACATTGCGACGTGTTTCATATGTATTCAGGGCAGGCTGTTGATAGTCTGATGAAGAAGAAGGTGTCTTCTTCATCATCTGTGAAGCTGGGATGTGGGTTAGGTCGCGTTAGCATGTGAGAGAGTTACCTAGTTGCTCCCGACAACAACATGGCGGAACCGAAGCTTCATCATGGCTGGTTATGTTTGATTAAACAGCACAAAAATAGCCCATCAAAGTGAATTTGAGTAATGATTTATGTTAGCTTTCTGCTGCAGTGTCATAGCCACAGGCTGTTTGGAGTATTAACTGTCTCCTGAAGCTCGACGTTTCACTCTGCGTCTCGCAGTTTGTTTTGTTTATGCTGGTTAATTTCCAGATTTTGTGCTAATTGATTAGATTTGCTCGTTCTGTGCCGTCAGCAAATGCATTTTATTATGTTTACATGCTGTTACTGTGATAAGTTGCAGTGATTAATACTGTGGCTTGCTTCATACGTATATAGTGTCTGCTGTGTGTTTGTCCCAGTACCTTTCAAGCTTGCTTACATTTTCAACAGGAGGGAAAGAATACCTTGGTTTAGTTGAGGATCGTCTAGTTAGTGTGGTGGCAAATCCAGAAAGTTATGGTGGTCACGTCTCCCCCTGGATTGCCTGTCGATGTGCACCTTGACAAGTCTGCCCCATAACCTTTTTGGAGTACTGTAGTACAGGCTTTGTCTCCCTGACAGGCAAGAATGAACTCTGTTGTCGCAACACAGTGGGAATCACTTCATCGCTGCTCTTTGGAGTGTTGTTGTTCATGACACAACCCCAGCTAGCTGTTATTTAGGCTTTCATTAGTAATTTGTCACAAAATAATAACAGTATTAGTCAACTTTTCCTGACAAATTATTTATCTAGCCATAATTTAAGCAGAAAACTAGCCGTTTGTGACCATTACAATTTTTTTTTTTAATTTTTTGTGAATTTTTTGTGAGTTATGGTAAGTCAGAGGTATAACTGACAAATACATTTTTTTCACAATTTTTATTGATGGCCACACTGTGAAAGACCTTTTTTGGTGACAGCATCAAATAAAGTTTACAAAAGTGATTTTATATATACAGAAAGCATTTTAAATGCAAGTAAAGTGTCTAATTTAATGTTTCGAATAACGTTTCTGAAACTAAAATATCAAAATATGGGTAAAATAAAGCTCCATCGTCCTTCAGTGTAACATATTATGAAAAAATGAGGCAACATACTTATTCTGACCTTATATTAAAATATTTAAAAGAATAAGTGACCATACACAATTTTATTATATTTTTAATGATTTATACTTCTGGCTGACAAATGGGTAAAACCTTGAGGTTTGAAGGATGGTGACAAAGATTTGTAAAGATTTTAAATGACTGCAATCCTGTGATCCTTAAGTAGAGTCTTTTAATGTCATCTAATGATTCTTGTTCTAAATATGAAGATTTTTGGTTACAACTGGGTTACGCTCTGAATTAATTTTCTTCTGTAAATTATGGTAAGAACAATGTATTATAGTCATTATTTTTTGCTCAGAAAAAAATTAAACTGGAAGCATTCTAATGCATGTAGCCTATATGTGTGTGTGTGTGTGTGTGTGGGCAAAATGTGTATATGAATATATGTAAAATGAAATAAAGAATTTTGTGCTTTGTTGTTGTTAAGTGGGCTTGTTTGCTGTTTGGATGGATTAAGATGATGTATGCTATATCTGTTTTTACCGATCCTGTCACTCCTAGATATTACTAGTCATTTCACCCACCCCCCCCCCCCCCCACCCCATGGGCCAAGAAAAGCTGATGAAAGGGTAACTGTGCTGTGTGTTTTGTTTTTCCACTACAGTTAGATGTAGTGAGTTGTTAGTCAGCTAACACCTGTCTATTGTTCAATACTGAACAGCAAATTTTGAGACAAAAATCTATGTTATCTCAGACTTTGTGGAACCTGGACAAGCTAGTTTCGAGTGTCCGTTATAAAACCCCCAGCCAGAAGGTCTGGACACGTCTCAGATGAACACAAGATCGTCGGCCAGGGACTGCATGTCAGACTTGCTATCTCAACTACCTCACCTCGGTCAGTGCCCCCAGTGGAATGCTTTCTATGCACCTCTGATTAATCCTTCCACGGCTGCTGTGCGAGGAGCTGAATTAGCAGGAGCTCCAGATGTGCCTTTTCTGTGGCCACGGAACTGTGTGGATTCTCATCGGTTCACCAGTTTGATGTTCCCTTCTTGGAATGCCTTTAGCCGACATTTTGGGTAGAGTTCATTTACTTCGCCAAAAACAAAGTGATAGTACTCTCCAGCTCCATTTAAAATAGCACTGTTATCAAACCATGTTGAGGGCCTGATAGATTTCGTAAGTTTTTGAAAAGTCTCACTTAAGCCACCAAGGCTGCATTTTTTGATTCAAAATAATAAAACACAGTTGACATGTGAAAGTTTGAATATATTAGAGAATAGATTGCCGTTCGGGTGCCATCAGGAAAGCCATTGAAAAAACTGTTTCTAATTAATATTGTAACATGTTACTTATTTATTAATGGGGCAGCGAATTTTTTGTGTGCAACAATAATCCTTCTAATTGTGTTTGATGACGAGTCACAGTTGCAACGTGGTTTTCTGCTTAAACGTTGTTAAAAGAACAGATAAATAATTTAATCATCCTCATGGTGTCCCCTGGGCCATTAAAAGTCTTAATGCTTAAACTAACGATCCTAATAAAAGGCTTAAGAAAGTCTTAAAGGGTGAGCTCCTGTGTCTTAGGCT
Source organism: Sinocyclocheilus anophthalmus (assembly GCA_018155175.1). Classification (NCBI taxonomy): domain Eukaryota; kingdom Metazoa; phylum Chordata; class Actinopteri; order Cypriniformes; family Cyprinidae; genus Sinocyclocheilus; species Sinocyclocheilus anophthalmus. The sequence continues at coordinate 122,474 of JADLZN010008641.1, forward strand.
GCTTGATTGTTGCTGGGGTGTGCAGTTTAACACTGTGTAATGCTTCGTTTAAAAAAAAAAACTAAACATTATTTTTCACAATAATTGACCTTTGTCCACATGCTCTGTCCCTTTCTCGGAGAAACGGCTGACTTTTCCTGTTTTTATAAAGACCCACCTAGAAAGGGCAATGGAGCTATGATTGGTTAGCGGCCCAGTGTGTTGTGATTGGCATAAACCGCCTCTAGTGCCAGCTAAAAGTCCCGCCCTCACGGCGTCAGCGAGCATGTGCTGCGGTGTAGTTGCTAAGTCAAACGCGGAACGGCGCTTTAATATCGCTTATCAGTTTGAGCCCGATTGAGAAGCAGAGGATATTAGTGAAGAAGATCGAGATGGGACAGAGGGTAGTGATTGCGGTTTGTGATGTCACGAGACCCCCCCCGGGAAGTAAATCTAGTAGTCCTACACAGGCCATTCTGTTTTCGGAGGCTTAAACGGCAGAAGTTTTAAAAGGAAATATACGTCTCGTTTGCATGTGAACCCCTCTCCAGCTTCGTAACTTTTGCAGATATGGTTAGTGCTCAAACAGCCAACATTACACGATGAAATGGCGATTATTACAAAAAGTGAAATCGCAATCAACCACCCTTTTAAAATGTCTTAAATTCAGAATCGATGGGTATTAAATATTTTTGGTCACATTACCGCTAAAATATCTTAAGTCTGACAGACATAATGAGTGTTTACAATCATTCAACATAAACAGCGATTGATAATGGACAGTGTATTTCTGTCTCTTTGTGAGAGACTTCAAAACAAATGAGCATAACAGCACACATAAAGAAACTCACTGAGGTAAAAACTCAAAATGTGTAGTTTATTTATAACATGATATAGTTCAGTAACATATCAAGGGATATTTTGCTGAATATTCTCACGATTGCAAATGTTACATCGATTTTAGTTCAATAAACAAGTAACGTAGTTAAGTTACTTGTATGTTAGACACAGTATTTACTGTTTTGTTCTGTTTTACCAACGAAAATATTTCCAAACAAAGATCACAGCAGAATTGCAGAACAGCGGTGGTGTTGGGTACTGAAATGATTGAGCATTTTGTATGAATCAGTTGAATGAATGACTCAATGACTCACTCATTAAGTGACTTACCGCCACCTACTGGTAGCTTGATATGTTGAAAAGTATGCCTTTTCCCCTCAACATTTCTTATTTGTATACTCAAATGTATTTAAAACATTAATCTCATAACATTATTTATTGCAGTTGTAATTTTGCAGTGTAAATTATTTAATCTGACTGATAGCATTATTACAATTTATTTAAAAAAATTTATAATATAACATGAAAGGTGATGGATACATTTAAAAAGTTTTACAAATAGGCCTTTATAAATGTAAATAAAAATATGCAGATTTAAGTTTATAAAAGCTGATAGAACACTAATGAAAATATTGTTTCAGAATAATTGTTTACACCACCAAAAATCTTGTGATGTGGTAGTTTTTTGGGGATATTTTGTGTGGAATATTGTCTGCTGATATGAAAAGTTCACTGTAGTAATAAATATAATTTATGACAGCGATGAAATATTACATATACTGTATGTAGGCTATGTAATATAATGTGTATTTCCATTACAGGTTTAGGTCTTAAATTTCATATAAGGTGATATTAAAAAGGTCTTAAAGTCTTAAATTTCACTTGTTTATATCTGTGGAAACCCTGATTCCTTGCATTAATTTCTTTTGAAATTTTACAGATTGTGCTGTAGTGTTTTTACATCCATTCTACAGAATTCTGTATATTTCCTCAGAAAATCTTCACTTTAGATGCAACGTCTGCAGATTCCGTCTGTGCCTGTTTTTTTCAGTGAATCTGTTGAATCGCTTGGCAGTGTGAACAGATTGTTTACCACATGGATGGGATGCTGTTGTGTTGTGGGATATGTGAAGGTGGTATGCAGTATTATTTTGACATATGTGTTTTCATGTTTGCCACTCTGTGCTACACGCTACAGTGTCTCAGCCGGCAGGAAGGATTTCTAATGAGCTGCTTTCACCAGTAATCTCTTCACTGGATTACTCAAATTGTACACAAATCAACTGAAGAGTGGAACAGGCGGGTCTTCGGATTTGCAGGGAACCTTGAGAAATGTGTGTGTGTATCAGTGAAAAGATAGATTAAGTGTGGCATGCATGCATGCATGTATTGTTTTGATCAGCTTTGTCATGAGAGCCAGCAACTGTCTGAAAGAAAACTCTGGATTAAGCAGCAGGGATTTGGAAACTGTTCTATTTATTGCTTTGAATCGTGACTATGAATTTAACTAAAACGTCAACCAGGAAGTCCCTGTCTCACGGCTTGTCTGCTTAAAATAAAGGATCAGTTGGGGTGACACGATACAGCAAACTTGTCAGTTTGAGCTTGAGAGTTCTGCTTAACTAAGAGCTTTAATCAGATTGCATATACATTTAAACTAGCAGTTTATTGGGACGTTTGATTTGACCCAATGTCAAATTGTCATTTCGATGTTAATGTGTTGCTTCATAAAGCTGACCACCACTCGGTTCCCACGAGACGTTCCCTAAATACCATTAGTGCTGTCTGCACAGTGCTGTTAAACTACTTGTGATGTTGTTGTAAGCAATGCTCTGCTTGCGTCAGTCCTACCACAAATATTAAGCTGATTTGTTCTTGCCGTGTTGTCTGTTGTCCCAAGAGAGAGAACCAGGCATTTACTACCGGGGGGGCTGAGACAGTAAAATGCATGACAAAGGGATACTTTGTTGGAGCAGTATATAATGACTATGGCTGACTCTTGTCACCTGCTCAGAACTGATTTGTAAGATCCCTGTCTAAGCCAAAAACAGTCTTGTTGGTTGTATCGATTTGTTGAAGAGAACAAGGCTCATTGAGTTTCATGGGCACACAAAACTGGATAGCTTTTAGCTAGGATTGGTTTCATTGCTTTTTTTTGGTTTAATGTTTCGCAGTGTTTGTCATTTGTGTCCTGTGTTACTGCGTTTTTGAGTGACTGTTGCAAGATCCACCCTAAAATAAGAAATATTGCATTTATTAATACTATTGGAAATAGACATTTACACTGTTCTCAGTAGTTCCTTGTGTTATTAATTGTAACTTTCCCTAAATGTGGATTTGGTGTTTGTTGTTCTTTTGCAGTACTTCACTGGTCTGGAATGTGGGCACAAGTTCTGCATGCAGTGCTGGGGTGATTATTTAACCACCAAAATCATAGAGGAAGGAATGGGACAGGTACATATTCCAACTCTTAGTACATAGAACCTTTGATGTCATGATACCAAAATGTCAATAGTTGATTCTAATACCAGTGTCAATATTGCTTGCTTAATAGAAACGTAATTTGCATCCACTGCATTTACACTTTAAATTCTAATGCACAGATCAAAGGTTTTGAAACACTTTTCTCCTGATTATTTATGTCTCATGTAAACATAACTGGCTGTGTTTACTTTTGTTGCTTGCAAAGTCAGGCATTTTGACCAAGAAGTGCGTTTGACACTTCTTGCACACGTCAGTCTGATACTACTGCAGCTATTTCATATTTAGCCGTTGAACTATTCACACTGGCTGTAGCAGATTTTTTTCTGTGTCAACTGACATTTTGTCTGTTTCTCTGACCTATTGTAACACAAGCTTGCTTGTTTCCGTTCTAGACCATTTCTTGTCCTGCTCATAGCTGTGATATTCTTGTGGATGACAACACAGTCATGTAAGTGTTTGAGAAATAAATAAGCATTTATAGAAAGGCTCAAGTAAAAATTTTTTTTTTTTTTTTTTTTGAAACAAGAACCACCATTATGCCTTACTTGCCAAACTAAAATGACTGTGAAGCATATTCTATTGGATTGTACTGTATTTACTGTAAATAGAAAAGAGGTGTTTAACTGATTTATTTAAAAATGTATCACCTGAATGTATTTTAGAATTTTTGTCTAGTGTACATCTAAAATGTTGTCTTATAACCTTTTGTTAATTGTATACCTTGTATAATTTATTCAGAGATATCCATGAAAATAGCCTTGATGCTGGCACAGCGTTAAGAAGTGAAGCATAACAATACTGTTTTATTTGAAGCAAAGTTACTCTCTGCAGCCACATGTTTTATAGACCATTGGTTTAAAGAACCAACCACAAATTTAAATTCAGTCTTGGACTTGTTTTCAAGGACGAATACGTCATTCCCATTTCTCCTTCATTTAAGATGTAATGGTGGTCGTCTCCGGGTCCTTAGTACTGTCGTCTCACAGTTCACATTGCTTGTCGTATTACCAACTCTGTGGGTTCATTATCTTTGTCAGCCATGACCTGGTGGTCTCGCAGTCTCTTATGGTATCCGTGCGTGATGAAGTTATTCCTATCCGCGCGATCGGCCACTCTTTTCCCGTCTTAGCTGGAGGGAAGTGCGTCCCAACCCCGTCGGGCACCTCCTGCGATTTCACTATGCTCTGTTTGGTCTCCGCCCCAGCTGTCTTCCCCTCCCTCTGGTGTTCTGCACTTCGATTTTGCTTGGTATCCCCGGTAGTTGCTGATCCATTTATTTTGCCTTGGCGGCCCCCCCCATTTCTGTCTTGTGACGCCTTCCTGTCTGTATCCCTCATATCTCCTTCTTCCACACGTGGCGCTGCTTCCCCTCTTCCGTGCCGTTGCCATGCCTACCTCTTCCTCCCCATCGTTTGTCGCCGTTTGCCATTTTGTCTAGTACACAGAGATGTCGCCTCGTAGGTCTGATACCACATAGACAGCTCTGTTTTTCGCCCTATTATTTCACAGTACGCCTCCCCGTTTTTCAGATTCTGCGGCACCACTACGGATTTCCTTTGTCGGTCTGCGCCTAACCGACCGTTAAGATCCTTTACATGAGCATCCGTACGTCACCAACTCACCCCACCTCAGTAGGCAAGGCCGGGAGAGCCAGGAGAGCTATATTGGAGTGAAAGCATTGGTGCACCCCCTTGTAGACCACGGTCCGGTTTGTCCGGTTTTTCTTGAAACTCAAGCGCTTTCAGACTAATGAGCGTGGAGGAAAACTAACAGAGAGGTATCATAGGAGTCAGCATTCAGTTGTGATTTCTGGTTTGTAAATTTGATTTACTCTGTTCTCTTCCTCTGCAGTGTAACCGACTGTTAAAATGGTGTCCAGCACCTGACTGTCATCATGTTGTCAAAGTACAGTACCCAGATGCCAAACCTGTACGGTGCAAGTGTGGTCGGCAGTTTTGGTAAGACACTGAACTCCTAATGAAGTGAAATGAACTAGGGCCAAAGTAGGTGACCATCCCGAATAGGGCTCTGATTACCATCCAAAGTGCCACACACACAGCAGTGACCACACACCCATGAAAACAAAAACCCGGGAGCAGTGGGCAGCATGTATGCACTGCGGCGCCGCTAGGGGAGCAGGTGGGGGTTCGGGCCTTGCTCAGGGCCACCCTCAGTCGTGGAGTGCAGGGGGGAGGAGAGCGCTGTACATTCAAGTCCCCCACCACAGAACTTTGGGTATGAGTCCGAGACTTACCCATTTAGGCCACGACTCCCCAATGAGATAAAATAACTTTTGGAATGTGACCCAGATCCAGTTTAGCCTTCACAGCTCAGGGCAAACTGATCAAGCAGGGAATACTAGCACTCACGGGACATGTCCTAGATGTCCGTCTGGTTATAATCCTATCCAAACCATCACGCTACCTGTTATTGGGAACGCAATGACTCCGTTAGAACCACTTAGAAGCAAAGAGTCATTGATGTATTGTGTGTAGGTATGTTTCATGCTCACGAGCCTGCAGTATTGATTAAAAAAATTCAGTTAAAAACAGTAACATTGTAACAAAAAAAAATTTTAAATAAAAAAGTTTTTAATATATATGATGTATTCTAAAGGATTCCAGGGCGTTGGGCTCGAGAGAGAATGAATATAGTTTCATATTTTGCAAGCTTAACTGTGGAGAAAAATTGGCACGATCCAGTGATACGTGTAAGGTGTGTGAGGCAGCCCGCATTGTGTGTTTAAAGCCTTTAAGTACAACTAGAATTGCACAACACATGCTTCAGTGGTATATAGAAATATGTCGTGTCATGGCTTTGGGTCATGTTACGTTTTTATGCTTGCCATTGTCAACAAGTGCCTGTGTTTTTCAAAGTTAAGGCACAGTTTTGGTTGTATTTTGGCTGACAAACCTGGATTCATATTTCAATAAATACCAGTATTTATTTAATTTATCTTCATTGATATGAACCCCAAAACTGAGCACTAAACAAACTTCTACTCATAATACGAGGCAAAATAAGTAGAATACTCATTCCACTGCCATTAATAGCCATCCTTCTGAAATATGTAAGACAGCGACTGAAAAGAAAAAGAATGCACCTTTTAAGGTAGTAATTCAGTAGAAAGCAAGGCCCCCGGGGAACATGTTGATTTGGTAGGCAAGTGTTTTCTGCTGAACAAAGGAGCTAACAGGACGGCAACCTCTCTACCTCGGAATTAAGGGGCTCTTCAGGATTGTCGGTTATGTGGGGGAGATGGCAAACAAAGGACGTTCTGGTCCCTTGTGCTTCATAGGGTTACAATCACCTTCCAGTGAGAGGGGGAAAACATTTAAACCCTATACCAGCAAGACCCGACACACTCGGCTCTTGCTATATGTTGTTATATGATATTCTGTAGCGTTCTTACTTTTTAGTTTAATTGCGCCTGGGGAATGGTCTGTATGTCTCTGTTATTTACCTCCGTTCGCAGAGTGGTTAAGGGCCGTGGATTATAAAAAAATGTGTGATGACAGGGAGACATCAAACTGGATAGTTGCCTATGCAACTACCTAGTGTGCATTGGTCGGCTGCTCGCGATGTGGACCTTCGGTTCTGGGCTTTACGACCGGCCCAAGAATAGACTTTAACAATGTCACGCGCACTGTCGCACGTCGACCATGTCCAAAAAATGGCCACGTCCAACAGCCCGAACGATGGTGGCTGCAACAATTGGGACGCCTGCCCTGTGGGATACCAGTACACTGCAAGCAGAATTCTTTGTTGGTGTTGGTGTCCTGGGGCCCATGGGCCACGCCAGGTCTGTTGTAGGCTCGCCAAGATCTTTATAGTCTAGTGTTTTATTTGTGGTATTTAAGGTAGGGATGAACGATATTATCGGAATGATATCGGAATCGTCCGATAATGGCTTTAAATGTACATATGGGCATCGGCCCGATGTTAAAAATTATGCCGATATGTCTTGCTGTTGTCGGTGTGCTAGCGATTAGATCAAGTCAACACTTTGGCTCATTCTTGAAGCAAAGTTTTGCCCAAATGATGATTAGATTCACTGTTTTGGATAGCTGCATTTAATCTGAGAATGCACGTACAGAATGACCGTTTGTTGTATGATAGAGTAAACAGTAATCGCACGTGCAGTGGCAGCCTCCCCCGGATACTAATGCCCGCTCAGTAAGGACTTTCAATTCTGTAAGGGGCGCTGTTGGCCTACTTCTAATAAAAAAAAGCAAAATGCACAATATATAGTAGGAAATAGTAAAAAACATTTAGAATGTGTTTCTGATTAAAACGCAGTAATTGATGGTCATAAAAATAATGAGATGCGTTGATTTAGAGGGTCAGAAGTAGACTAGAAGGGGCCGTACACTTAAAAGTGTTAAAAATCACAAAATGACACTTGTAAATAAAGTGGGGAGTGTGTGTGGTGATGAAAAACATGGTTCAACATTGGCTAACCACGAATCTGCTTACCCAAACTTTAAATAATTTTATATGTTATATGGAGTAATTCTTACTGGTAAACGACGATTCTACTGTTTAATACAAATACATAAGGAGCTATAACCACACGATTTTCACCATTTTTACAACGTTTTGCTCAATGTATGTCAAAAAACTTCATTAGGGTCTGTAATTCTAGCAAATAAGTTCTTGTTAAAAACTAACCGAAATTAAAAATATTTTGCTTATAATTTTTGCACAGGAGAGACTTGTTGTTTCCAAACAATAGGAAATATATCGGTATCGGCCAAAATAGTTGAAAAATATCAGCACATTGGATATCGGCAAAAATCCAATATCGTGCATCCCTAATTTAAGGTTATAAAGACTTCATATTAACACCCAAAAATTGATGAATATTGAAGTATGTATCTGGACGGATCATGTATTTCAGTGATTCCCAAGCCAGTTCCAAAAACGTAAATTGCTATAAATCCTAATGATTAGCCACTGATTGTATTCAAGAATCATTGATTCGATACGTGATCTCTCAACTTCCTGATCACATTTTTATGATGCAGAAAACGTGAGCATGTGTGACGGTATGGCAAATATGAAAAGCTCAGTGGTTATAAGGTGTGTTTAATTTAAACCTTACATAACTCCGGGATAGCTGGGATTAACAATATCTGACATTCAGTGTGTGTGTAGATGTGCTGCTCTTCCTCTCTTTTCTGAACCTTTGTCTCACACAAATGCGTTCTTTTAATTAAAGCCTCAAGTGAAGAGTTGCCGGATATCGCAAAAAAAGCAACCTGGCATAGTTTACACAGTGAACACCGTTATTGTGCTTTGAGTAGGAGAGACAAGCCTATTAAAAACGCAATATAATAAGTGGCCATGGCAAAACTGTACCAGTCAAACAGATCTGATATTACCAGTATCCTATAAAAGTAAAAAGCAGGATATGATAAAGTAGTTTAATAATATTTAATATGGTTCAGTTTAAGATATTTGAAATATTATTGATTCAAAACAATAAAGTGGCATGGAATTATAATAGGGATGTAACGGTATGAAAATTTCTTATCACGATTATAGTGACCAAAATTATCACGGTTATCAGTATTATCATGTTCAATCATGGAAATGTTTAATGTTCAAATGTGCTGGAGATGTTAAAGTACTGACACATAAATCACTTCAAGTTTTATCTTTAAAAATCAACAAACAACAAATAAAATGACTTAAACCAATAACATTACCAATGATGTTCGGAACTTGACTGACAACAGTTTATAGCATGTTCAAATATCTAATGTAAATGTTCAAATAAAGCTTTGAAAAAGTTTAATAAAAAGGTAAACCTCACATTTCAGCCTTTAAATAAAGAAAAGGTATAAGTCAAAATGATAATTGATTAATAAATGATATGTATTTTATCTGCTCCATAAATAATTCTAGATAACTTATCTGAATTGTTAAAATGTGTAGAATCCACATAAGCTTGATTTTCATCAACCAGTCAAAATTTACAGCAGGGCATGCAAACTCGGTTCCGTTTTTGTCCAGACTAGAAACGCACACAGGACTGAATGTTAAATATAAGTCCTCTGTAAATCCACTTCTCTGACACTAGTGGCTCGACGTATGGATAAGACTAAAACAATCTGAATTAGAGCTGTTTCCCGTAACCTACGTGGACAAAGCAGTATTGCGATTAAGAACACTTCCTTTAGGTATTACAGAGCGAAGATGAAAACAAAATGCCATCGAATAGTTTCTGAAGACAGTCAGAGCCTTCAGAGGTACAATCATATAATTAATTCATTCATATATTCAGTTGTATACTTCCCTTTGAGACTCTTTTAAAACCTCCCAGCTTTTCTGCCCTGTTTTCACTCAAAACGTAACTACTCTGTTGCTGTGCGCACGTGAGACTGTTACTGAAAAATGTGTTTTATGCTGGACAGTATTTATTTATCGCAATTTGCTCAAATCGCGGTAATCTAATACGGTTTTACCGTGGTGAATTTTATCATGATTTATCGTCAAACCGGTAATCGTTACATCCCTAAATTATAATAATTCAACAAATTAAATGACCTATTTTAAATTAAAGTTTAATTATGCTTTTTATGGGTTGCAATTAATGTCAATTTGTCATTATCACAGCACTAACATTTGCACCTATTTGGCAAGTTCTTTTATCATGTTTTTTTTTCCTTTTTAATGTAACAAATTTCTGGTCAAAAGATTTAAGCAAAAAATTATCTATCGCGCTCTCTCTCTCTCTCTCTCTCAGTCTCTCTCTCGCTCTCTCTCAGTCTCTCTCTCTCAGTCTCTCCTCTTCTTCTCTCCATCTCTCCTCTCCCTCTCTCTTTCTCTTCCTTGTCTTTCTACTGTAAACAACGTCCCGGGCCAGTGGGTGCCACCTCATGAACACGCATTTGTGCAAACAACCAATCACTGACACCCTTCCGTGTAGAAAGTATCCAACGGTTTTACAAAACAGTATGGTGTACTATTCATACCAATATATTGTCACTCGCACTGTAATGCGGGACGCCTTGTGTACTCACGTTGAACAAAACAAAGTATCACATTCTGGCCCTATGAGAGTGAAGACAAAAAAAAGGCAATACTTTTAGAATATTTTTTTTTTTCCTACTGTTTTGTTTTAGTATTTATTTGTTCCCCATTATGGATTTGTGTCTGCCCTTCGAATTTGAATCTTTTACTTAACTTCGGAGCAGCTGTTCATAAGCGAGGCAGCTGGTGGAGGGGTTTGGTTCAGAATGTTTTCACAAATACTTAAAAAAAAAAAAAAAAAGGGTTTTCATTGCTATACTTTTTTATTCTGTGTATTCATGTAAGCTTTTTGAACCAAACCTCATACCTAAATAGAACAATCCGCCATCAAATATGAACTCCCTGAACTCTCTCAGATAAACCTAAATGCTTCTCTTCTAGCTTTTCCCAAGGCAGTATTTTCATATGCACGTCTTTGATCAACAAGTCCCACTTAAACTTGAGAGCTCAAAGGCTAGCTTTCTCCTCCTCCTTGTTCCATAGAGTCATCTGTTTACAGATCACTTAGGGAAACCTAGAGTGACTCATTCAGCTGGAGACCGCTGAAATTCAAACAGTTTAATGTTTCATGATGTGTTTATAACAGTTTTTGTTGAATTTTACAGTTGTTTATTGATGCCTAAAACATTATTGGCTAATAGGACTATTTCTTGAATGTTTGACTCATAGGTACAACTGTAATCGTTACAATGAGGATGATGCCAAGGCAGCCCGGGATGCTCAAGAGGTAAATTATGTCAGTCCATTCGTGCTGATGTCTGAACATGCAAATTGCGGACTCATTAGTAAACATTTTATATGTTTGTACGTACTGTGCAGCGCTCCAGAGCAGCCCTGCAGAGGTACCTGTTTTACTGCAACCGCTACATGAACCACATGCAGAGCCTGCGCTTCGAGCACAAGTTGTACGCCCAGGTCAAACAGAAGATGGAGGAGATGCAGCAGCACAACATGTCATGGATCGAGGTGCAGTTCCTGAAGAAGGCCGTGGATGTGCTGTGTCAGTGCCGCTCCACGCTCATGTTCACCTACGTCTTTGCGTTCTACCTCAAGAAGAACAACCAGTCCATCATCTTCGAGGTAAACCAAAGTTGATCATTTTTGAAAAGGTGTTGGATTGTGTTATAAGAACATGAATAATCTCATTTTAAATGTTTGATGGTTTATGTGCTTGCACCCAGAATAACCAGGCAGATCTGGAGAATGCTACAGAGGTTCTGTCTGGATACCTGGAACGAGACATCTCCCAAGATTCTCTGCAGGACATTAAGCAGAAAGTACAAGATAAATACAGGCAAGTGTACACATTTTCTTGAATTTAGATTAGCTACCCAAGAATTAAAATGGTTCATGATTTTAAACCTCCCTCCTTCTTTCCAAGCGGTAATGCATTCTTTTCTTTTTGCTTCGTGCTAGCAAACATTAAAATCGCATCCCACAAGAAAAGTTTTTTGTTACATCATATATTTGTGTGTTTGTGTACTGTTGTATATTGTTATGTGTTATATATAAATAAACACATTCATGTATATATTTACTGAAAAAGTTTTACGTTTATTATATTACGATAAGTTATTTATATCTTAATAATAATTAGTGACTATAATTATATACATGTCAATATTTCAAATATATGCATGTCTGTGTGTGTATTTATATATACATAAAATATACCCAATACACACACATATATTATGTAAACAAAAACTTTTATTTTTGGATGTGATTAATCGTTTGACAGCACTACTTTTGATAAACATTTTGAAGAATATTAATAATCAAACAGTTTCGGTTCTTGTTCACTTCCATTGTGTGGACCAAAAAATATAATGGAAATCTGAAACCGAAAATGTTTAATTATCAAGAAATGCATACAGCTTTGGAAAGACATGAGGGCGAGTAAATAATGACAGAATTTCATTTTTGGGTGAGGCTAACGCTTTGAGAACGACACTAACATTTGTCTGCCTACGATACAGATTTAAGACCCTTCCAAGTCCAATGCAACACAAAAAATACAAGATGTTTTTGCAGCACAAATATTCACATCAAGTGCAATGCCAAATTTATTCTATTTTCTTGGGGGAAAAAATTACCTAAATAAATTATCATCGCAAGATTAAAAAATATCTCATAATACATGCATCTAGAAATGTATGAAACTTGGTGTAAAGGAATTAATAGAGATGTTTTGTTTAGTTTTAAAATCTTGTGCAAAACTTTGACAACTGTATTAAATATTTATATACGTTTATTATTAGCCATAAAAACAAACTTTGAAAAAAATAAAAAAGCAATCTCTTAATGTTTCCATGAAGCACACTTCCTGGCCCCTTAGGAATCCCTGGACCCCAGTTTGAATCCCCCTGACCTAAAACAACTTTTATTTCATTCAAAGTGTGTGTTTCCTTGGATTCAAGCATGACTACATGCCCATGCTTTACGGGAAGACTGTGCACGCGTCACTTCTAAGTTCATAACGGTCCACGTTTTGATGCTCCTGTGTGCAGATACTGTGAGAGCAGACGGAGAGTGCTGCTGCAACACGTACATGAAGGCTATGACAAAGACCTGTGGGAGTACATCGAGGATTGAGGCTACATCTCCACACCACAGACTCTCGGAGACAAACTCCTCCCACTAGAGCGCTGATGCAATGACAGCTGAGCAGCACAGACCTCTGCTGCCTCCTCCCTGGCAAACCGCCCTGCATTGCATAATTTTTCCAGATTTTTGTTTCAAGAAAAGCATAAGATTAAATTATATTTAAATGAAAAAGGGAGAATATTAAAAATAAAATATTACACGTTCAACAGTATTGTTAGCAGCGTGAAGCGCAAGACTGAGAAATCCAACAAAAGGATGAAATATCTTCCATTTTGCTTGCATTGTAAGATCTAGCCCTCGGAAATCTTTTCCCTCCTTATCAGTTATGTTTGTGGACGTGTTCTTTTTGACTTTATTTTATATACTCTTTTTGTGTGTGGAAAATGGACTTTGTTTTCAAAATGGCTTTAATCATTCTGACAATGTCTGGCGAGATCCGTGTTTGGGTTGCCGAATGTCGATTGGATGATTGTAAGGAGGCGACTTTTTGGCTTACAGACGTTAGTGGAATAGAACACCAAAAAAAAAAAAGAGAGATAAAATGGGTATTTTTCAATTTGTAAATAATGCATATGCATGGAAGTTAAAGAGTAAGAGTGGCATGTGTTTGCATCATTTTTAAAAGATATTTATCTTTACAGATATAAAAAAAAAAAAGTATATTTGCTGTGTAGATTGAGTGTCTTTCCCTATCTTGGATCGCCCCTCTGAAGAAGTTTGGACTTGACACATGCTTGACGTAAATCGGGAGTCCGTGTCTCTCCCTCCGCTCCTCCCCTTTGCTCCACAGGGCTATATTCTGCCAAATCGAGCAGATCATGCCATGGTGGCGCTTTTCTGCCTACTAGGAGTCTTGTGAGAACTTCTGGCTTTACGGTTGGAGGAAATGGGGGTAGTTTAATGTTCGCTGCTTTTACCAAGAGTTCAAACTTTTCAAACAGAACAGTGGTTTCCTCTGCTCTGCCTCCTTTGCTGTTATTCTCCTCCCTCTTAGGTAGATTTAGTATGGTAATATGATTTTAAAAGTTATATGAATAATTTCTGAGAGCCAAACTGAGTGACATTCACTCATATAACCTTTTATATTTTTTCTTTTTGTCTCTCTGAAGTTCATTCTTCGATACCGACCCCAGCTCGAGGTTCTTTCTCCGCCTGCCCAACATGCATGTTGATGAAATTGTACTGATGGGCCTATTGAGCTGCTTTCTTGACATCTGTTGTCAAGTGTCCTGACTGAGCCATTGACAAACAGGGTTAGACGTTGTCCACATAATCGATTCTTTTGCACACCGCAGAGCTAGTAGTCGGAAGCCACCGTTATCTCTGCTGTGAGGTTTCACGCCGCTTTAACTCATTTCGTGTAAAATAATCACGTTTGCACCTGGGATGGTTTCCAAAGGGCCGTTTGAGTCATGATATAGTTTGCAGGGAATATGTGATGTAACCTTCGTACTGTGATGTTGCGTTTGTGTACACTGTTCATGCAGAATTGTACAAATTGTGTGTGGACGCACCGTGACCATCATTGAAGCACTGAGACCCTGTCATCAGGGGTACAGGGGTGGACTTCTGGGATAGACACAAATGGGACAGTGTCCTTGCAGATCAAGTTGGCGTATTCAGACAACACCAAAGTGTCAATCTCAAACGGATGATTTCTTTCAGAACCCCCCCCCTCACTTTCTGCTGGAAGTGTGACTCATATTGGCTTTTTGTTTTTTTTTTCTTTTATACTTCAAATGTGCTCCATGAAAAATAAATGTCCTAAAATGCATTCTTCATTCAATTAATAGCATTCTCTTGTGTTTTTGCCTGTTAATCCTTTTGCTTTGTGTGCTGGGAATGATTGCAATTTTTTTTTTTTATGCAAGTCTTTGTAATATGCAGTAGATGAGTGCTGAGATGGTCTTCCAGGTATAAACATACATGCTTTGACTATTAAATGAGATTTGGATATTTCTGCAAGAACAAGAAATAGGAAAATCTGGGAAGTTTGGCTGTCTTATTTTGTAGGTCCCTGTAGTTTCTATTACAATGGGACACACGGTGTGATCTACAAGAACATGGAGTGGTTATACTGCCCCTGTATGCAGCGTAGTGTGTGTTTAACTGTCCCCTTCCGGCCACTTCTCAGTTACGCCTATTTGATCATGTCTGCTAGTTCATAAGCATCCAAATTTAACATTCACGGTAACAAAAAGCAGCTACTCTCATTTTGTTGAGACATCCAAAAACTTTTAATACTTTTCTACATGTATCCTTTATGCGATTTCTTTTGTTTTTTTTTTATTTCTTATATACATAGTGTACAAATGTGTAAGAAATTAGTTGTTCGTTTTGAAGAAAACAAATATTAAAGTGCAAAATGTTGCAAACATTGCTTTAGTTTGTGTGCTTTTGTGTTTATTTCAAGCCAGTGTGTGTTTGATGCATCTAGGGTCATTGTTGGTTTGGGTCATTTGTCAGTAACACAAGAAGCTGTTTATGCTTTATATAAAACAGGATCTCATCCAAAGGATTATGCAGTCCACAAATAAAGCACATAGATGTCATGACAGACATTTGAGAGTTGAGAGTCCACCAGAGGGAGACCAATCTTAACTGATTCGTTTAAACCAAGTGAGCTTTACTTTCCCGCAAAGTTCAGCTCTAACCCTGATCAAACACAACTGAACCAGCTAATTACGATCTCCAGGAGCTCTTGATGATAACCGACAGGTGTGTTGGATCACAGTTGGAGCTGAAGTTTGCAGGTAGGTTTGAGTAACTGGTCTACACTCAAGAACTGTGACAATAAAACGTGGGCTCTGGATTTGGAGGATATTTTCTCATTGGTCAGGTATATGAGACCTTAAATGATTATCTGATTTTTAAAACTTTGTGCCCAGTATATACATTTTAAAGTGCCCTATTATGGATTTTTGAAAATTATCTTTCATGCAGTGTGTGTAACAGCTCTAAGTGAATGAAAACATCCAGAAAAGTTTTAAATCTGAAAGTGCATACACCGTTGTATGATTGTCTTTCATAAGAACGAGTCGACTCCGAGTCATGAAAATTCCATTCGTTTTTAAAACGAATCTTAATCTGTTTCAAGTTATGAGTCAACATTCAACCATTAGCATATTTATGCCGCCCACTCCGTTGCGCGCGCTCTACCGACCGGAAAACTTGTAAACCGCCCCCCTGGAAACACCGTACGGATTCCTGGCTGGCTCTCACTCACTGTGAGGGTTAATTCCGTTAGGGTACAAGTTAGAGTATGTCGAAAACTCCTCCCAACTCAGTTTTCACTCCTCCAACTTCAAACATCCCTAGTGTCGCTACTCAGACTTCCGACCTCAGTGTTTACAAAGTAATAATTAAAAAAATAAAACAAGGCAATCAACTGATGTATGATGATTTTGAAGTTGGAGGAGAAAAGTGTTTGGAGTTTTTAGACATACCCTGTCTTGAACCGTTGAACACAGACAGAGTACACATGTGCCTCGCAGAGCTAGACAAGACGAGCATTTGTGGTAATAAAGTGATAATATTAGTTTGTTTGTTTTTTAAAGAAAAGACAGATCGTAATTGCTAGATAAGACCCTTATACCCTAAATTTTAGACAATGTCTACCCACTGATGTAGCCAAGACTTTTATGCATGCTACAATCTTTTCTCATCTGACATACTGTCTGACATGTTCTGAAACTTTTATTAAACCTTTAAAATCTCTTTATAAACAGACCTTAAAAACTCTAGACAAAAAGCCTAACCAATATCACCACTGTAGGGTTTTGGAGAAATACAATTTTTTGAGCTTTGATAATTTTAGACTTTTCTCAAATTTGTGTATGGTATATAAAATTTTAAATGGTTTAGCCCCTTCTATACTTCGTGATTTTGTGCATTTTCGCTCTACAGTCTCTGTAAGATCTACTAGATCATCATCTACTAGTGATTGTGTTGTTCCTTTTCGTCATTCTGCCTTTGGGTTATCATCTTTCTCAGTGAAAGCTATTATTCACTGGAACACTCTACCAGAAGACATAAGGATGTGCACATCTATTGACATGTTTAAATTAAAACTAAAATTTTATTTAAAAGCAACTCAAATCTGTGAACACTGATACAGTTGTGGCTTAACTGAACGTTATCTTTACTGTTCTTTTTTGGCTCTGATGGGATGTGTATAAGTATTACTGTATTGTATGTGTTTGTTATTTTGTTCTTATGTTTATCTGTGATTATGATTACCTGCCAAGGGACCGCGGATGAAAACTAGCCATTGGCTAAATTCGGTACAATGCATGAAATGGAAACATTTACGTTAAAATTGTACATGATCCCTTTTCAAATAAATTTTAATAATAAATTCCTCGGCTGGGATCGTGTGGAGCCTTTTGAAGCTGCATTGAAACTGCAGTTTGGACCTTCAACCTGTTGATTCCCACTGAAGTCCACTATATGGAGAAAATACTGGAATGTTTTCCTCAAAAACCTTAAAGGGTTACAGTTTTCACTGCCAAAGTTAAATTCGTCATTAATTACTCACCCTCTGTGTTGACATACGAAACCCATTAACCTTCGTCAGTCTTCGGAAACAATTTAGATCTGTTTTAATGAAAGTCTGAGGGCTCTCTGCCCCTTCCATATGACTCGCAAAGTAACTACCACGTCAATGGTCCAGAAAATGGTGCGCTGCCACCAGAATGTGAATATACACTTCAGCGCTCTGCGTCATGATACTTGTCCGTGAACGTGCCGTGTCGCCACAATGACGCAGTAGAGACAAAATGTGGACTAAAAGTTGTTAGTTTTGTTTTCTTTGTGCGAAAAAGTATTCTCGTAGCTTCGTATCTTTACAGTTGAACCACTGATGTCACACAGACTACTTTGTCAATCATCTTGGTACTTTTCTGAACCTTGAACGTGGTAGTTGTGTTGCTGTCTATGGGAGGTTCAGAGAGCCCTCAGATTTCATCAAAATATCTTAATTTATGTTCCGCAGATAAACGGAGGTCTTACGGGTTTCGAACAACACGAGGTTGAGTAATTTCTCGACAGAATTTTTAATTTTGGGGTGAACTAACCCTTTAATTCGTGACTGAAGAAAGATAGACATGAACATCTTGGATGACATAGAGGGGGGGGTGGGTAAATATCATGAATTGTTTTTGAGTATTTCTTGTAAAACTGTTTTGCTTGTCATGTACTCTGTACTGTAGCATGCAAAATACGTATTTAGTTGTGCGTGTTGTGTTCGCTCTGCGCAGCTTGTAGGTCTCCGTCTAACAGCAATATCTCGCAATATGTTCGCTCGCAATTGTCTAGAAATGTGTCGATGAATAGTGAATGTTTGTCGTTGTTATTACTTGGAGTTCTGATAAGGAATAGAGCAATACGTTGGTGTACAAACTGCAGTGCTTTATCAATACGTTTCTGCATTGGGCTAACGCATATATCATGGCTGTTTGGGTGTTTACCACCGAGCTGTGGGCTAGTAATGGTGATGGGC
>JADLZN010008642.1:0-145858 GCA_018155175.1 Sinocyclocheilus anophthalmus
ATATGTACATTAACTGACAGTCGCCACTGATAAGCTACTACTAAATATTTTGTAGAAACTTAATTTTCTGTAAAGCTTCTTTGCAACTATTTGTATCGTGAAAACCACTATACAAATAAACTTTAATTGAATTTTTAATGCAATGAACTACTTTACTATTTATAAACTAATGTGCAAATAACTATAACTAAGTATAAACAGTGACATTAACATTATTTGTACTTAGTGTGAATAGCCTCTGATTTTTTTATGCCAGCTATCAATGGTAAAATGGGTTTCTCACACTTATTTTCTGTGCTGAATCCGACTAGTATTTGAAATAGAAACTAACAACCAAAGACATAATTTCACATACTTTTTTGAACGTGAAACTCAAATAGATGAAGAAACAGCAAATTCTCCTCAGATGATTAAAGAAAACAGTTTTCAATTTCAGGTACACTTTGAGTATTAAATTTCATAGGTATTCATGTATTTTTCTATTTTAATCTTTGACGAGCTACAATAAAGGTTTTCTGTATTTTACCTGACTTTTTGTGAATTGCGTGGAAACCAGTGAGAGATCAATTTGACCCCAACACAATCGATGTAACCAAAATTTGTACAGCTTGTTTAAAAAGCATCTATTTGTCAAAATGAATGAAATTCATAACCCTAAATTAGAAAAGTCAAGAAATTTCTAAAAATAATTAAATTGTTTAAACAGTATTTCATGTAATTGAAAAATAGAGTGTGGATCTAATTCACCAACAACACAATAGGAGGTTTACATTTAAAAGCTAATTAATTGACAGGCTAATATATATTATACATTATTGATCTTTCAAACACAGCTTTCTATGTCTCTTTGTTTATGGCATCTTTGTAACGGAGTTGACATATTTAAACGTAAAGGTTTACCTGAACAGCAATATATAGTCCTGGGACGCTGAACGTTTCAAACATGATCTCCGCTAAGTATTCCCGGTTCTCTGGGGTATTTAGAGGAGGTTCTGTCTGAAGAGAAAATATAGCACTGCAACATCAGGATAAACAGACACAAAAGGTCTGTTGAATAAATGAAATGTGCTCTTTTGAAATGTAAAATATCAGGCGCATATAAAGAGTGTTTTGTCTTCATCAAATGGAGCAGCGAAACAAAGGCACACATGCAGTAGACACACTGGAAACATCCTGTTTGTGACTAAAAACCCTGTTGCACTCCGGTACATACAAAGCAGCATAATCTATCATTATGCAAACAATAAATATTTCAATGGTAGCTTCAATTATGTATGGGCTTCCTCTGTTTCTCAGTGGGAAGAAGATGTTTCACAAATCTCTTTAAATTACTGTGCCAAACACTCCATAATGTCATCTTTAAGGTCTTTAATGTACAGTCGACATACCATCAAGAAGTTGTGGTCCTCTGGTTCAGCTCTGAGATATTTAAATATGACCTGCTCCATGAACTTCTCCATGAGATCCCAATCCTCAACAATACCATGTCTGATGGGCCACTAATGTGTATAGAGAAAAAGACCATTACATGAATTCCTCATTACTCTAGTCTTAGTTAACATTGTCTGTTGTCTCTCGACAACACAAACTTTTCATTAGGAATCTCAGAAAGGACTGTGTATTTCAAAAAAGATAAAAACAGCAAATAAGAACAAGACAAAGACAGGAAAAATACTTTTATGAAACACAATAATACAGAACCGTTAGGCCTTTATTTGATCCAATTCCATCTACACTGCACGATGCAATTCCATAACCTAATGACACTCCTCATCTACGAGCTTGTCTATACTAAATTTGATAGCCTGACCCTAGTCCTTTTAAGGAACAAAGAATTGTTTAAAAAATCGCACCATTGCATGTTTTTAGGCGTACCTACCTCATAGAGGTTTAACATCATTTTATGATAACAACTTCATGGGCGCACGCGAGGGGGTTGGGGTACGTAGAGGCCACACCAACTGGGCCAGCTACACACTGAACAATAACAACATGTTGTCACTTAGTCGACAGAGGTGTATTCGAAGTTACTTGGCTTGAGACACACTTGTAAATAGGATTTGAATGGTCAGAAACAAAAAACAACAACAGTGCTGGGGGTGAAATAATCGGGGGGGGGGGAGGTCATAGTTGTGGCATAGAGCGTCGGTAGCTCCGATGTACAAATTAAATTACAATGAATATATACATTGTACAACCACAGGCCATGGAGGGTGTCACACCTAGATACACGTTAGGTGGGGCGTATATGTCTGTAAAAGTCTCTTGAAACTGAAAGACAAATTTGGCTATAGATATATCTAGAGAATACGTATAGATAGATAGAGGAGATATAGACAGTGGGTACGAAAGTATTCAAGACCCCCGTAATTTGGCACGCGTGGGATATGCAGCCAGGGGCGAAAAGCAGGGAGTGAAGGGGGGGGCCGCAGTAGGGACACACCACAGCACCCCATATTGACAGAAAAAACAGAATTGTTGACATTTTTGCAGAGGTATTAAAAAAGAAAAACTGAATATCACATGGTCCTAAGTATTCAGACCTTTTGCTGTGACATTCATATATTTAACTCAGGTGCTGTCCAGTTCTTCTGATCATCCTTGAGATGGTTCTAAACCTTCATTTGAATCCAGCTGTGTTTGATTATACTGCTTGGACTTGATTAGGAAAGCCACACACCTGTCTATATAAGCCCTTACAGCTCACAGTGCATGTCAGAGCAAATGAGAACTATGAGGTCAAAGGAACTGCCTGAAGAGGTCAGAGACAGAATTGTGGCCAGGCACAGATCTGGCCAAGGTTACAAAAAAAAAAAATTCTGCTGCACTTAAGATTCCTAAGAGCACAGTGGCCTCCATAATCCTTAAAATGGAAGACGTTTGGGAAGACCAGAACCCTTCCTAGAGCTGGCTTTCCGGCCAAACTGAGCTATCGGGGGATAAGAGCCTTGGTGAGAGAGGTAAAGAGAACCCAAAGATCACTGTGGCTGAGCTCCACAGATGCAGTCGGGAGATGGGAGAAAGTTGTAAAGTCAACCATCACTGCAGCCCTCCACCAGTCGGTGCTTTATGGCAGAGTGGCCTGACGGATGCCTCTCCTCAGTGCAAGACACATCAAAGCCTGCATGGAGTTTGCTAAAAACACCTGAAGGACTCCAATATGGTGAGAAATAAGTTTCTCTGGTAAGATAGAACTTTTTGGCTTTAATTCTAAGCGGTATGTGTGGAGAAAACCAGGCACTGCTCATCCCCTGTCCAATACAGTCCCAACAGTGAAGTTTGGTGGTGGCAGCATCATGCTGTGGGGTGTTTTTCAGCTGCAGGGACAGGCGACTGGTTGCAATCGAGGGAAAGATCAATGCGGCCAAGTACAGGGATATCCTGGATGAACACCTTCTCCAGAGTGCTCAGGACCTCAGACTGGGCCGAAGTTTTACCTTCCAACAAGACAATGACCCTTAACACACAGCTAAAATAACGAAGGAGTGCTTCACAACAACTCTGTGACTGTTCTGAATGGCCTAGCCAGAGCCCTGACTTAAACCCAATTTGAGCATCTCTGGAGAGACCTAAAAAATGGCTGTCCACCAACGTTTACCATCCAACCTGACAGACTGGAGAGGATCTGCAAGGAGGAATGGCAGATGATCCCCAAATCCAGGTGTGAAAAACATCCAGGTGTTGCATCTTTCCCAAAAAGACTCATGGCTTATTAGATTAAAAGGGTGCTTCTACTAAATACTGAGCAAAGTGTTTGAATACTTAGGACCATGTGATATTTATTTCAGTTTTTCTTTTTTAATAATCTGCAAAAATGTCAACAATTCTGTGTTTTTCTCAGCAGTTGTCTGTCAACAGGGGGTGCTGTGTGTACATTAATGAGGAAAAAAAATTAACCTTAAATGATTTTAAGCAAATGGCTGCAATATAACAAAGAATGAAACATTTGGGGGTCTGAATTCTTTCCGTACCCACTGTATATATATATAGATATATAGCGAGAACACACACACACACACTCACACAGTTGATGGACAAAAATATTGGCACCCTGCATTTCTCAGAGAATGCAGCATGTCTCCCAGAAATTTGTTGCAATTACAAATGCTTTGGTATTCTCATGTTTATTTCTTTTGTTTCCATGGGAACAACACAAAAAAGCAGAGAAAAAAGCCAAATCTTTATGTAATTAAATACTAATGTAATTAAACTCACCTGTAGCAATTCACAGGTGCTGGCAATGTAGAAAGCACACTTTGCCACAGTTATGCCGAGGTCACACTGCACGATTTTACCCAATTTTTCACTCGCCGACAGGTTTTGCGAAATCGCCGACAAATGCCCGAAATCGGAGGCAAATTGGTGCTCGTTCACGCGAGTGACAATCACGCAGTGTGAATTATCAAAGACGCGATCTGAGGGAATCGCCGACGCCCGTGAAATTTTTGGCATGCTAAATATCTGGAGCTGCCGGCGATTCACGATCACGATGTGTGAAATTATTTCTGACTGAAAACTACATCGGCGGTGACCTACAGCCAATGAGAGAGCACGGTACAGGGCAGAGGGAAGTTCGGGGAGGCGTTATAGACCAGAATTTTAATAGATATATGAACAATTATATCATACAGAAACCAGCACAAACATTTGCTTGACCAGCCAAAACATCAGCATAACAGTTACTGCAAATTATTTACCTCCAACTCTCTTTGCAGAACACCCAATCCCTGTTCCCTGCATCGCCCTCCTGCATAATCTGTTTTTCTTTTTCTCATTGTTGCTGGAAATCAGCTCACATACAATTTGCGGGCTATATATATATTTTTTTAATAATTAGTCTTGCTCGAGAACTCCGGTCTGACGCACGCTGGTTCTCGTGTTATTTCCTTATCACTTCTTGCGTGTGTTTTGTTGTGAAACATAGTTTGAGGACCAGACAGAGCTGTCTGCGATTCTTACTATTGTGAAGTCATGCAATGTGAAACCACCTGTCGCCGAACCATCGTGCAATGTGAACACAGCAGCGACTGACTGCTACCTCAGATAGTCGTGAAGTGTGAAAACAACGGTGACTAGGCCTGTCGCAATAATCAATATAACGAATTATCACGCAATATATGTACATGACCTCAATACTTTCGTATTGGTGACGTCACTATATCGCCAGCATTATATTACAATTTTACATAGATAACAATGTATTTTACGATGTTTTTTTACATTCCACTTGCACCTGTGTCTTTGCAGCGTGTGTGTAGTTCCAGAGCGGCTTGTTCAATGTAAAAAACCCGCTTCTGCAAAGCTTGTTCTCATCTGACAGATTGGTCTGTTTATGGATCTGGCGCCTTTGGTGCCTCGAACACAGTCCATGACTGTTCTAGTGATTGTGTTTTCTTCAGCAATAGTGTTGCCCCCTTATTTCAGAGAAAAAGAAGGTCCTAGGGCCAACTTTTCAGGCAGTTTTATTTTTTTTATATTACACACTTTGTTCCTTTGCCACTTTTTCGCTTTTAGAAAAAAAATTGTTTTTACTATTGATTCAAGTTTGTACACAGAGAATATCTAATAACATGTGACACGTCTTCTGCGCATGATCAATATCATCTTAAAAATTAAAGTTAAATTGTTGTCTCTATATAATGACAAAGGTGTAGGTGAGGCCTTTCTTGCATTATCGTATTGCTGTATTACATTTATGACGAAACAAGCGGTTAGCTGGTATTCAGTGGCATAAAATGGCATCCACATCTCATTAACATGGGACCAATGATTTTACCGCACTTACTCCGCATTATCTTACTGGGGCAATCATATCTCTCAACACAACGTTTTATCGTGACGCCTCACGGTGACCCACGCCTTTGAAAATCGTGCAGTGGGAACTCGGCATTTAAATGGGGAAAATGGTCTCATCCTTTGTATTGTGTGTCTATGTGTACCACACTGAACATGGAGAAAAAAAGAAGAGTAAAGAATTGTCTGCGGAGTTCTTGACCCACACCAAAAAAAAAAAAAAAAAAAAAAAAAAAAAAAGGGGGTCAAAAATTGTGGAAAAGCACGGACAGTCTCAAGGCTACAAGTCCACATCCAGACATATTAATATTCCGGAGTCCACTGTGTGCAACATTGTCAAGAAGTTTAAAGCCCATGGCACTGTAGCTAATATCCCTGGTTGTGGATGAAAGAGAAAAGTTGATAAAAGATTGCAACAAAGGATTCAAAGAGTGGATAAAGAACCTCGGTCAACTTCCAAACAAATTAATGCTGACCTGCAGGAACAGGGTACAACAAGTGACAGCTCGTAATATCCATTGCCATCTGAATGAAAAGAGATGCTACAGTAGGAGACCCAGAATGACCCCGCTGCTGACACAGAAACATAAAAAAGCCAGATTGGAGTTTGCCAAAACGTACCTGAGGAAGCCAAAATCCTTCTGGTTCACTGATATTTTGAGGTTGCTTTGCTGCCTCAGGCATTGGATGTCTTGACTGTGTGCATGGCATTATGAAATCTGAAGACTACCAAAGAATTCTGGGGCGACTCTAACTAGTGTGGGTAGTTGGCGGCTCGTGGCAGTTACCAATGTCGGGGGGGTACTGGTACAGCATTGTGCAGCCACTTGTACCGGTATGGTGTTTTAAAAAAAAAATTCATAACGTGTGCATAATTCAAACCGGTTTACCGTTTGAACCGTTGTATCGCCCAGCACTAATATAGATGAAATATTGATTCAAATATAGAGTATATTTTCCTGATAAAACATTGATTGATAAAGCCCTACCCAAGATCCTGAAGGCTTACTGAGTTCAGGTAAAGACTTATAAATGGACAAAGTAGAATTGTTTTTTTTTCTTTAACAGTTTACGGTAGTTTCTAAATGAAATGTGACGTTCCTCACTATATGGAAGTATATAAAAAAAAAACACTCTTAATTGGGTCAGTCCCCTGTGCTCTGTCTGACTTCCTTAACCTGCTTCACATTAATTCATAATTTTCTCTGTTCCTCGGATCTCTGTAGATGCATGGTGGAATGTGTATCTGAGATTTTACCAGAAGACGCTGGACCATATGTTCAGAGAGTTAGATTTTGAATTGTGCGTCCAACTCCATTGACTAGAAGTAAGTAGTTTACATCTGGGTTTGTTTCATGTTTTGATATAATATTTGTAAAATAACAGCATGTTTATTATCAGTAATATTAGATTTTTTTTCTCATCTGCATACTTTTACGATTAATATTTGTTCTAAATAAGATGTGAAGTGTAACACGTGAAAACACAAAGCTTGTACTTCAACCTTGAATTGCTCTAAAGGAAAATCACTTTTTTATGGAATGACCATACTGGTCAAGGCCCAGATTAATTGTTCTAACTGTTTTATTGCATTAATTTCTTTCTAATTAATTGCAATTCATTAATGCAATAAATTACCTGCAGCCATTATTTTTCATGGTCACATGAGTCAATACAATCAGGACACTTAAGATAGTATTGAATGAAATGCTTCCTAAATCCTCTTTAGACATTGTGTGCTTTTGCTGTAGAAAAGCATTTATGTGAGGCCTTGTACTGAATCACTGAGGAAGATGCATGCTGTGCTTCATGAAGTGAAACATTAACAGCCCTGATTGAGGTAATGGCTCTGTGCTTAGTCAGATGACCGGATCATCAGTAACCCAAGGCCAGAAGGAAACATTGTTCCCATTCAATGGTACATTTTTATGTATAAGGTTGGGAGTGTGAGCGCTGTGGATTTGTATTACAGTAGAGCGAACACATTTTTGGTTTCACCTGTAGTACTATATGTCGAGGCTGATGCTGGCGAAGGAAATATACAGCTTTTATTTTTTTGTTGGCTATTAAGCAATATGCATCCAAAGTTGCCAGTAGCAAATGTCTCTTTGCCTTCCTGTTGCTGCTAGAATCAGATTAAAGTGTAAAGCCAACGATTTTAGTCTTATCATCTTCAACACCCCACCTATCCCAGCCATGGCATTTAGCTGCATCTGGCAGACTAACACTCCCATCTCTCCACATAAAAGCCCTCATCTGTCTCAATCTATAATTTTGCCTTAGTTTCGTTCAATCCTTGCACTTGACGTCGTCATCATCATGTGACACTATATGATCTTTCTGATAAGATCATTTGGCATGAAAAGACAGAAAAGAAGTATAAACAAAAAGGGAAAAGCATCCAAGCTTGTCCAGATAATAAGCATCTTGTTTAACTGAACAAGTTTTAAAAATATGTGTTACATCTGTTTAAATATGGTTTGTTAAATATGGCCAATATTGTAAAGTAGAGTTACAGATGGCGGGTCGATTAAGGTTAATGATAAATTATGGTTTTATATGTTGCTTAGTTTCTAATGCTTCCATTTATTTGGCCAGTGTTTACTCTTGTGTATTAAATTATTTTACAGTCTTCATAGAAGAATTTGAGAGGTTTTGAGTTAACTTCCTATTTTGATTGTCATTTTGACTTTGATGTGGCAGATGCTGTGTTTTCATTCAAAGAGCACAGTGAAGTACTTCTCACAATATCGGCTGGTCTCCTGTCACATATTAGGAAGGGTAATTATTTGATTTACTAAATTTCCATTCAGATCAATGTATTTATTTGACTATAAATAGCCAATTGACCCTTCATCATTCTTCAGTGTCTAAGATATGAAGATTCCTATGGCTTGGGAGGCTCCATTCCACTTAACCATGTGAAATGAGATGCAAAGGGTCTTTTGTGACGCAAAGTGCAGAATGGCTGTTGGCTTTAAATATAAAACAAATTGATTTGCCCCCCACACATGGCCATGGAAAGAACATCCACAAACCTTTAACTGTCCGACATGGATGACTGCACAGCAGCAAAGAGGGCTTTTCATCTTCCAGCCTAATTAGCTTTGCGGGTCTTTGTCAGGAACCTCTTTGGCAAGAGCATTTAAATATTTAGCTGTACTAATTTCTTTTTATAACCATAGACTGTCTAAATGTTGCAGATTTGGCAAAATGCTCAGCATTTTTGTACAGCTGCAAGTGATTTGAAAAGTTAAATCTTTGCAGAATGTTATTCTGTATTTTGCTGAACTTCATACCAATAAACACACTTGCAGAGAAAAAAAGGGAATTTGCTTGTTGGCTGTGTGCAAAATTTTTTATGTATAGGACAATGATGTAGAAATGCAAGTACTTGGATGGGCATTTACCTACATTTAACTCTTGACGTTTTTAGCCCAGACATGTTGATTGCAGCAGGATGATTTGCTTTCATGTCACCACTGAATAATTGTTAAAAAGGCTATAATTTGATACTGATTTGATGCTGTTACAGTTTGATTGAGAGGCAGACTTGTAATTTAATGGTTGAACAGTTTCTTTTGTTAACTTGGTGTTCATGTTCAGAGATGGCTTATTACAGCTAAAGCTATCCAGCTAGTGTAAGCAAACGGCTTAGTTTATTATTGCTCTGTGCCATTGGGGAGGAAGAGTGTGGGAGACAAATTTACTGTCAGCGAATCAAATTATTGCTGTGATAACTGAACATTCTGGTTTGGTCAGTTCAGCGTTTTTACAAATATCATGAGATGTTATTCAATGTTCTTAGATTTTAATGGCATGGGTCATTAATCTCATATCATAGCTATTGTATTCCTAATAAATTTTGTGTTGTTTTATGAGTGTTGTTAGCTTGCCCCACAATAATATCTATAGCTTTCCTGACTTGTAGGCAGCTTTCTTGATTATAATGGGAGAGATCTAATTTGTTCATGCTAATTGTGCTGCTCGCTTACGGTGTACAGTAGATACAGTCAGATTTTACTTCATTTTTTTTGCATTTGAAATTTACTCAAATCGGTATAATAATACATTACAAGATTTGTCGACTTTAGTATATTATTTTAAGTGTCATTTATATCTATTAGAGTTTTTGTTAATATTTTTCGTTAGATTATGTGATATCTTTTTTCATTATAAGTGTAGAAGTTTTTAGTATGTCATTTGTTGTGTTTTTTATCATTCTAATTACTTTAGTTTTTATGTCTATATAGTTTTTAGTTAGTTAAGTGAATTTTATATTTGTATATTTTAGTTTTATAATTTGGATTTTTAAATATTTTATTTGTTAACGTTTTGTTAACATTTATTTCAGTTAATGAAAACCATTTTTTATGGTTTTAGTTTTAGTTAATGATAATAGCCTTTACCAATAGTTGACTCATTGTGAAATGTAGCAAACAATTCTATTATGGAAATACTTATGTACACGTTAGAGTTTTCTACATAAAAAATAATAAACAAATTCTGAATTTGTGCTTGTTTGAACGAACTTGTAATATAGAACCTTTCCACAAAGCTGTTTGCACCGGACTCTTTTGTCACTTAATATGTTATTTTGGTTGCGTCAGTCTAATTAATTATATATCCGCACTCACAAAATAGTCTTCTTTTTAGCGTTTATTTTACATTAATCACCAGCAGGACAAAACACAAATGTTTCGGCTCAAGGCCTTCTTCAGTGCATTGAATAATTCATTCCCTCCACCCACTTTTTAAATCCTTAATTATATTGACGTCATCATTCATTAGCCAATGTTGAGTCTTTAAAAACACACATTTATACATTTAATTTAAATGCTCAACAATTTCCATTTGTACTGTATATGACACAAATTTTAACATCTACCAATACATTACATGGGACATGATTACACCCATGGCTATAACACAAATAACATGAGGATCCCATATTTGTAACTCTTTAATTTTACAATTAAAGAGTTTAATAAATAGTTTAATAAATAGACGATCACCAACTACCCCAATTAAATATCAAAATGCATAACAATGGAAGGTACAATGATTAAAGTAAAGAAATACATCGTCTGAAATAATCATTGATCTTCACATTTTGAATACTCAAGATATACTCCACAAAATATTAAAATGGATTCGATCAAATGTAGAAATGTAGTACTTTTGCCACATTATTTTTCTAGTGTAGTAGTATGAAATATAATCTTATGACAACTGAATGAATTTTGTACAACAGTGTGTCTTCCTGTCACCCTTTGTTTTATTCATCTGGTGGAAAAATTTAAGTGTTTATTGTTTAGAGGCCATCTGTTCCTGCTGATGAATCACTTCATAGGTTTAAATATGAGCATTATGCCAGCTCTGTTTTACTTCACCAGGACTTACTGCTTGTTCAGATTATTTCCACTGAGGTGACTGAGAGCAGCTCTTAGACTTACACACAGCAGGCAGAGCTTTCCTTCACATGCCAGCAACCAGAAAGCACAATTCACAGAAATTGCGATGCAATATTTTTGTATCTGAACTTACAGAAAAGCTAGCACTGGATGTTTTAATACACATTAGGTGATTAATAAAAACATGGCAGTGCCAGCTTAATTTTGAACAGCGATTGTGGGAACTGTTTGTACTCCAATAATAAGGAATAATGAAAATGCTGTCAGCTTAAAACCGCTCAGTTCAGTGTCTGATATTTAAACTTTATACTGGAGGTGTTTCTTGTAGACATCATGCTTTCAGAGGCAGTTCTGAACATTCAGCGGAAAGCGTCATGCGGAGCTTTTTCAAATCAATATGACAGGCCTGACAGCTTAAAACATCAGACTTAGAGGGACTCTCAGATTCTCTCAAAAGGTGTTTGTTCTGCTTGCAGCTAATGACTCTTAGCTGAAGGCACTGCATCATAATAATAGGGAAAAACTGCTTTCCCTGACAACTGATATGGAGCCTACAAAATATAGCACAGTGATGTACTGGCTAACACATAGATTAGATATTCAACACAATGTCACCTCCATCTCATCGCTTTCCATGAGCATTAGATGCCTCATTTTAAGGAATCTTTGCACTCCAAATTTATGCTTGGGGTGAAATGTTTAATCTGTCAGATCCCAATTCATGTAAAATGCATGACTGTAAATCCCACATAGATCTGCGCTGACCTTTCTTATCTGCCGAGTATGAGAGTGTGTTGTCATGACGAAAGCTTGACTGATGTACATAGACATGAGATCAGGATGTTCATCTCTGCTGTTGAGACTCTGAAATGTCTGTGTCGTGAAGTGTTCTCCACATTCAAACCCTGCTATTTTTGCAAACCTCTTCTACCTCACGGCTCGCCTAGATGCAATGTTTTTAAAGCAGCAGGAAGCAGTTAATGACTAGATTATTGGCAGAATGTTTGTTTAGGGTCAAGAGGGCTCTGTCACAAGAATGGGACCGAGTAGCAGGCCAAAAAGCGTGTGTTTTGTCATCGCTGTGTTCGTGCATATAAAATCTATTTTAATAAATTGCGTTATTGAGAAATTAGTTATTGTAAGCCAGTTGAGGTTAATTATAGTCACATGTACAGTGTAAATACACCATAAGTAAAACACCTCTGGCGCTCCACTCCATATGTACTGTATGTTAAATTATGTAATCTTCCTGATTTTTAATACTTTATATGTACTTGATGCTGTTATGTCTATGAACTTGATGCTGTTATGTCTATGAACACATTTGTTTACTCTTCCTTTAAGTTTGTTTTAAATCTCATGAGGGCCCTGTCCCAAAAATTCTGCTTTTTGGTGTCATACAGAAGAAAGTAAAGGATGGAATACACTACATAACTTTTGCCTGATTTGCAGTCTGGACAAGTCTGGAGAATCAGTCTGCAGGTTTTGGGCAGTTGGAGATGACAGGTTTCACAGGAAAGTGTGTAGTGTATGATGGGTACACATCGTTTCAGACTCCAAATCTGTTCAGACAGAGAATATCAATGTTTGATATTTTTAGAACACATTGTTTTCATTTGTCATGTATCTTCTTGCAACAAATTGCATGTTTCTGTGTAAGTTTGTTGTGTTTGAAACAAATGTATGATGCCTATTGTTTTAAAATCCATTTGGATTTTAAAAGTCATTTAGATATAATTGTTTCAGTAAATGATGACAGAATTGGAAAATTGTCTATTAATAGAGGTCTTGATTTATGTGAATTTTGTTATTTATTTTATATTTACCTTTAAAGGGTCAAAAGACTGAATCATTTTCTGACTCCATCTCTGTGATAACCCCAGCAAGTAAAATTAAATTTAAATAGTAAAAAAGATACATATAATGGACATAAATATTTGACCAGACTATGCAGAATACAGTGTTGGTGTGCTGTGCATGAGCGATGTATGTGTAGGCAGGTTATAGTGCAGATGGGATCTCAAGTATTCCAGAGGGGCTAGTAATGGAAGCGGCAAGCCTTCTTGATAATGGTAGTAAGTTAAGATGCCGCAGATTGTATTGGTCATGTGGGGAAGAGGAGGATGAGGGCTGAGATGGAGAGTTATTCACTGATGCCCAGCAGCAGTGGCGCCTGCAGCTCTACGGTTGTGCGCACTGTGCGTACCATGAGCGCTCTGACTCGAGAAACAGTTTCCCTGCGAATATTTTAGCAGTTATTACCTTTTGTGTCCCGTATTTCTGTCGAATGAACCAGCGATGCCAATCATTCATGATTTAATCATTCTTTTGAGTCAGTTCTCTCTTTTCGATGAACTGGCCGAACGCATTTGGACTACTCTTTCACTGAATCATATTGCCTTCCCCTGGCCAACGGTCTGAAATTGACGGGGGCTTGAGGCAAAAATGCCACCAAACTGGACAAAAATCCCCCTGCTCAGTTAAACTAAATCAATTACGGCTGTCGCAAATAAAGGGAAAATTAAATACATTTTAGATATGATATATTGCCATATATTTCTTGTATGGGCGTTTTTTACAGGTTGCACATTATAACCAATCACACACGATTCTGTTGAGTTTATGAAATGCACTGGCCAATCAGAAGAGTTCAGATGAGTCGTCGGAAAAGCTGGATTTTGTTCAGTGCGCACGTCGCTGACTGCTCAACAAATGCAGAGTAGGATGTAGTAAGAGATTCATGCACAGTGTAGACAGCCTTAATTGATAGTGCTTAAACTTGCGGCTAAAACTGTAGTATGATAAGTGATATTTAATGTAAATGTTCTTTGCTCGCTTTCGGTAGGCTATATAATTTATTCGCTGTTTGAATAACCATGGAAATTAAACAAAACAATGAAATAATTAGTAGGCCTAACTTAAAATGTGTTTATTAAACTGTGATCACATTAAATATAAATTCAGTCATATTAAAATATTTTATGACATGACACCCATTTGTACTTTCACACAGAATCGTTGTTTGTGTCTACCCGCCGCAGTTTTCGTCGTTTTCCTATGTGAACATGAGAGGAGGTCTTTGACCATTCTTTGGTTCCTTTTCAGTCGGTCACTCCGAGTCACGTCTGTGACTGACAAATTGGGATCTCGCTTAGAGAGACCAATACACTTCGAGTGTAAACTAAACGAGCCAATGCACATTGGCATGCGTTGATTACATCCAGCTGCTGCTGATCACAGCGTGAGCATAAAAAGGCAGCCGGTGCAATGCATACCAGCTTTTCGCTTCGGAGCCGAGCGACAACATCGTTCTGCTCCTACCAAACTGTTTCGTGTGTGACGAGTGTAGCGCAATCTCTGGAGCTTTTTGTGTTGGCGGACTACACTTCAGCGTTGGTCGTTCCTGTGTAGAGTGGGTTGCACACTTCAGGCTGCACTACACCCTGTCGTGTTGCAAGCGGCCATCTCCCCTGTGCGCCTCAGCACATTAAAAGAGCAATTTAAAGAGGCAATTTCTCTAAAAGAGTACAATAAGCGGGTGCGTCTTTGTAAAGACGATGGATCGTCTTTTTAAAGATGTCGTTTCACCCGTGCGTTTCTGGATGTGGTCATTACCTGGCGCCAGGTGATGGTCACGATCGCTGCCTCACGTGTCTGGGCATTAAACACGCTGATGTCGGCTATGCTTTCCCGGGCTCGAGTGGAAACCTCCACCGCGTCCCGGGCCCTCAAAGTTGGACGATTGGTTTCTCGGGGTGGCTCTCGCTAATTCTTAGCGCCCTGCCTCAGTGCCTTTCTTCCCGGAGGTGCATGAGGAGCTCACCAGGTTGTGGACGGCACCTTTTTACTGCCGCAAACCGATCTGCTGTTTCCTCCTCCCTCACCACCCTCGACGGTGGTGCAGCTAGGGTGTATACAAGGGTCCCCCTGGTGGAGCAGTCGGTTGCGATGCAATTGTGTCTTAATACCGCCTCCACCCGACAGGGCGAACCGTGCCTCCCCTCCGCTCACAAGCCGCCTGCGTTCCACCTTGCTGCCCCACTGCGGGTATGGCGGTGGTTCCGCTGGTCCCGGTTGCATGGTATCTGGGTGCCTGGCTAACACTACCCAACCCATCTCGTTGGCTTCTGCGGACCATCAGCCTCGGCTATGCGATTCAGTTCGCCCGACATCTCCCCAAGTTCAGTGGCATCCGCTTCACGGCAGTGAAGGCGGCCGATGCTCCTGTCTTGCGTGCGGAGATCGCAGTCCTACTGGCGAAGGATGCGATAGAGCCAGCCCCTCCAGCCGATATGAATACAGGGTTTTACAGCCCTTACATCATTGTACCCGAGAAAGGTGGTGGGATACGACCAATCTTGCACCTGCATGTCTTGAACCGGGCCCTTCGCCGGTTACCGTTTAAGATGTTGACGCAGAAATGCATCTTCGGGTGCATCCGAAACTCTCCCCGATGCAGAGGATCTCCTTTCCCAGTATGGAGGGGACTCGGTCGAACAGACCGCACGCTACAGAGGAAGTGCGCAGTCCGGTGCTGCACTGATGAATTGTTCAAGGGCAGGGACAGCGCGGTCACACTGAACTATTTCAGAGGCTCTGGGGCATATGACAGCTGCCAGCGGCAGTTTACGCCGTTAGGGTGATCATATGAGACGCTCAATACTGGCTTTCTGCCGAGTCACGAGGTGGCAGTGTCGGGGGTATGGACGGGCCCCCAACTGCACTGGCATATCAAGTGCCTAGAGTTGTTAGCAGTGCGCCTTGCCTTGAACCGTCTCAAAGAGTGCTTACGAGGCAAGCACGTGCTGGTCCGAAAGGGTGACCACCGACACAGGTGGTCTGCACTCATGTCGCAACTCGACCGCCACCTCCTCCTTTGGAGTCAGAAGGTTCTGAGGTAACTTCGTGCCATTCACATTGCGGGTCTGCTCAACCGTACGGCCAATGAGCTGTCACGAGCTAAGCTCCCGGGAGAATGGAGACTCCATCCCAAGACGGTCCAGCTGTTTTGGAGACGTTACGGAGCCGCTCAGGTAGACCTGTTTGCCTCTCCAGAAACCTCTCACTGCCAGTTGTTCTACTCTCTGACCGAGGGAACACTCGACACAGACGCACTAGCACACAGCTGGCCGCAGGGCCTACGCAAGTATGCATTTCCCCCAGTGAGCCTTCTCACACAGACGCTGTGCAAGGTCAGGGAGGACGAGGAGCAGGTCCTGCTGGTGGCGCCGTATTGGCCCACTCGGACCTGGTTCCCCGAACTAATGCTCCTCTCGACAGCCCCTCCCTGGCAGATTCCTCTGAGAAAGGATCTACTGACTCAGAGACGGGGCACCCTGTGGCACCCGTGTCCAGACCTCTGGAAACTTCATGTCTGGTCCCTGGAAAAAAAGGGACGCGGAGGTTCTAGGTGACCTACCCCAAGAGGTAGTTGACACCATCACTTCGGCGAGAACACTGTCTACGAGACACGCTTATGCTTTGAAGGGGAACCTGTTCGTCGAGTGGTGTTCTTCTCACCGAGAAGACCCCCGGAGATGCCCGATCAGGGTCGTGCTTTCCTTTTTGCAGCAAGGGCTGGAGCGAAGGCTGTCTCCCTCCACCCACAAAGTCTATGTCGCTGCAATCGCTGCCAACCACGAACCCGTAGAAGGGAGGTCGCTGGGGAAGCATGACCTGGTCATCAGGTTCCTTAGGGGGCCGAGAAAGGTAAATCCTCCCCGGACCTCCCTATACCCTCTTGGGACCTGTCTCTAATGCTCAAAACAGCAGGGCCCATTTGAGCCTTGAAGTCAGTCGAGCTAAAGTTTCTTTCAATGAAAACTCCTGCTTGCACTGGCCTCCATCAAGAGGGTAGGGGACCTGCACGCATTTTCGGTTGGCGATTCGTGCCTAGAGTTTGGGCCAGCTGACTCCCAGGTAATCCTGAGGCCCCGGCCCGGCTATGTGCCCAAGGTTCCCACTACTCCCTTCAGGGATCAGGGGGTGAGCCTGCAAGCGCTGTCCCCGGAGGAGGCAGACCCAGCCCTAGCTTTGTTCTGTCCTGTCCGAGCCTACGTAGACCGGACACAAAGCTTTAAAACCTCAGACCAGCTCTTTGTCTGTTAATGAGGCCGGAAAAAGGGGAAGGCCGTCTCTAAGCAGAGGATGGCCCACTGGATAGTGGATGCATCACCCTGGCTTATCAGGCACAGGGTGTGCCCTGCCCACTCAGGTTGCGAGCTCACTCTACTAGGAGTGTTGCATCCTCCTGGGCGCTGGCTTCGGGCCACGCCCCCCCGCCCCCCCCCACCCCCCCCCATCGCTGACAGATATTTGTAGAGCTGCGGGCTGGGGGACCCCCAACACTTTCGCTAGATTCTATAGCCTTCGTGTGGAGCCATTATCCTCCTGTGTTCTCACCTCAAACGGGTAGAGGCACTGAGAGGCCCCGGTTTAGTGTCGGCTCGCTAAAACTGCTCCAGAGTGTCCGTACTGTAGACCCTGTCTAGCTCCTCCATCCCCTCGGCAGCCAGACGTGGTGGAGCGTCCGGCGCCAGGCCCTCACTCGCTGAGTCCGTGAGAACCGGTAGAGGGCTGGGTAGAGGCCTAAGTGGTTCCCATATGTGTAAAGTCCACTGTATAGCCTCAGACCCTGTGTTTCCCCGGCAGATTTCTGCCATTTCCATAAGGGTTACAATCACCTCTAATCTTCCATATGCACCTAAACGCTTGTCCATATTTGTAAGTGCTTCCGAAACCTCCTTCAAGAAGGATGGGGCTTCCGCAACGTCCATGTTCTAAGTGGTACGGGTACGTTTTCCCAGTGTTATCCAAATCTCACTGAGTGGGTAATGCTACGACAACAGTGACTGGTCTTCTTGTTGCGAGCACCGGCCTACACCACAAAGGTGCGCAGACGGCTCGCACAGGACACTGAAAGGGGCAGCATCCATGGCACTTTGGTAAGGATCCAAATTCGTCGGTCAGTGACGTGACGTAGAGAGTGACAGACTGAAAGGGAACGTCCCGGTTACGTATGTAACCCTCGTTCCCTGAAGGGAACCACGGCTGCTGTACCACCGCTGAGCAGCCGGTTCACCGTCTCGGCTCCTCAGGAAAATCTGGTAGGCGTTGCACCGGATGCTTTTTAATGCTCACGCTGTGACAGCGCAGCTGGATGCAATCAGCGCATGCCAATGTGCATTGGCTCGTTAAGTTTACACTCGAAGTAGAATGGTCTCTCTAAGCAAGATCCCAATTAGTCGGTCACCGACGTGAAGTCTCCGTTCCCTCCTTCAAGGAACGAGTTTTTTGTGTTTTCAGGGTTAAATATTGTTGTACGGGTGCGTACCCTCAGCTGAAATCTGCAGGAGACCCTGCCCTGCAGCATCGATTCCTCCGCCTTACCCCGCCCCCTAACGAGCAAGCCACCTTTAGCATAATGCAACGGCGTTTAGGTGTCACACCGTCAACTCCTTTCGTTTGGGTGTCTCCCCCTTTCAGTCGTTTCTCTTTATTTTTTTTTTCCTTTTTTTTTTTTTTTTTTTTTTTCAAAAAAAAAATAACCCCCCCTCCCCACCGCCCCCCCCCCCCTCCCCAACCCACCATCCACCCCTCCCCAAAAAAAATAAAAAAAAAAAGACAAAAAAAAAAGAAAAAAAAAAAAAAAAAAAAAAAACAAAAAATCAAAAAAAAAAACAAAAAAACTTGCTGTTGGTGGTGTTGCACAGAAGAATGTAGTCCGTTTTTCTTGCCTTTTTTTTTTTTTTTTTTTTTTTTTGTTTTTTTTTATTTTCTTTTTTTTTTTATTTTTTTTATTATTCTTTTATTTCCTCAAAGAAAAAATTTTGCACCATAACAATTGCTGGTTATCGGGTCATGGAATGTTTGAACAGTCTGGTATGATTATCCATCAAACCGTAATCATGTAATCATGTAATCATGTGATCATGTGATCACGTAATCATGAACTGTTGCCATGACAATGAGGTAAATGCCTCTGCCAACTCTTTAGAAACGAATGTGTGTGAATGCAATCGACCTATCGGTAAGCCCTGCTCGCCCTTAGTTACTGTTGCGAACTCGGACAAACAAACAGAGTTGCTAACTGACAGCTGTCAGTGTGAAAACCTTGTTCCTATATCTTTTTGATAAATTTTGGACACAGAAGGACCACCATTCAAGTGGGACTTAAATACCCGGAACAACACTGTTCATGTATCGCAGGGTACGATTAAATTAAAGGAACACTCCACTATTTTTGAAAATAGGCTAATTTTCCAACTCCCCTAGAGTTAAACAGTTGAGTTCTACCGTTCTCGAATCCATTCAGCCGATCTCCGGGACTGGCGTAGCAATTTTAGTTTTTTTAAGCTTAGGTTATAGTTAAGTCTTATAGCTTTGAATTGTAGTTGTTGTTTAGTAGAGAGCACTTTAGCTGTAGCTTAGCATAGATCGTTGAATCTGATTAGACCGTTAGCTTCTCGCTCAAATATTACCAAGGAGATTGTATATTTTTCCTATTTAAAACGTACCTTTTCTGTAGTTACATCGTGTACTAAGACCGACGGAAAATGAAAAGTTGCGATTTTCTAGGCCGATATGGCTAGTATATATACTATACTAACTATACTCTCATTCCGGCGTAATAATCAAGGAACTTTGCTGCCATACCATGGGTGCAGCAGGCGCAATTATATTACGCAGCGCTTGAAAATAGGCTAACTTCTGTCAACATAACCAACGTGACCACCTGCTTGCACAGGGAGCGTGCTGGGGACTATTTTCAGGTAAAACTCAACTGTTTAACTCTAGGGGAGTTGGAAAATGAGCCTATTTTCAAAAATAGTCCGGATCAGAATCGGACACCTGACTACTGCGCTCCGGCAAGACTGCACATTCAAAGCAGAGGAGTGAATCTCCAAAATCTTCTTCCACTCAAGTATGTCCGACAATCACAGATACAAACTGTTCATTCTCACATAAAAATGGCCCTGGTTAATGCCAGGTCTATGTCTAATAAGACCTTTATTTTGAATTACTTTTTTACTTGTCGCAGCTTAGACTTTTTATTTTTAACTGAGACATGGACTGGAGCTGATGAGTCATCCATCTTTGGTGAACTATGTCCATTAAATTGTAGCTTTATTAGCACCCCAAGATGTGTTCGAAGAGGAGGTGGGGTGGTTTTTAGGAACCAGTACAAAATACAGACAATCTTTGCTGAGAACTTTTCTACATTCGAATCACAATGTGTACTGATAGAATCTCCTACCACTCCGTTGCTATGTGTCTTGATTTACAGACCTCCAAAGCCAGATAAAGATTTTATAAAGGAGTTTTCTGATTTTATATCTCATATCATTACATTATATGATCTACTGTTAATTTTGGGTGATTTTAATATTCACGTCTGCTGTCCTGGAAAGCCTATGGTTATTGAGTTTACTCATGTTGTGGACTCTTGGTTTTATTCAGCATGTTGATAAAGCTACACGTATACTTGGGCATACTCTTGACTTTGTTATGTCATATGGGTTTCCCATTGATAATATTAATATTGAAGATGCTTCTTTCTCAGATCATAAGCCTATTGTTTTTAATGTCATACTATCAAGTTCTATATATGCTGCTAAAAATACAGGTGTTTATTCTCATTGTATTAATTCTCTCACTGCAAATCACTTTTCTGATATGTATAAAACAAATGATGTTTCAACTGCAATCTTAGCTGCTGCTGAGCAATCTTCAAGCCCAGAAAATTTAATTTCTGTCTTTAACTCTTCAAATATTTCAAATATTTTGGACTCTATAGCCCCTCTTAAATACAAATCCCCAAAATTTAAATCACAACCATGCTTAGATGATACCACCCGTTCACTTAGACAGATGTGTCGGAAAGCAGAGAGGAGATGGAAAAAAGATCATCTTACTGTCTCTTTCAAATCTTTAGGAACTCCCTGGTGAACTTTCAGAAAGCAGCTAGAAAGGCAAGAGCTAAATTCTTCTCTGATATTATCAGTAAATATTCTCATACCCCAAAAATCTTGTTCAGTACTATAAATTAAATAATTAATCACTGTACTTCTAATGAAGCAGAACCATCCGCTGACATATGTGAGAGATTTTTGAGGTTTTTCATTGAAAAGATTGATGGCATTCGATCCTCCCTTATTTCTTCTTACTCTAACACTCTGCTTGAATGTCCAGTTAATACAGCCAATTTTAATAGCTTTTAGCCGGTGTCTTTGTTTGATCTGAGGAACTTAGTGATGCAGGTGAAATCTACAGCCTCGCCCCAGGATGTTGTTCCTTCTGATATCATTAAAGGTTCTTTTGATATAATTGGTTCTAGCATCCAAACAATTATCAATTCCTGTTTAGTCTCTGGCACTGTTCCTGCATTTTTAAAGCATGCAGTTGTCCACCCGCTGCTTAAAAAGCCCAATTCTGATGTAAAATATCTGATTATCATCTTATCTCAAAATTGCCTTTTCTTTCAAAAGTTATGGAAAAAGTTGTCCAATCATAGTTACTTCCGTTTTTAAATTCGACTTTGGTATTTGAACCATTTCAATCAGGTTTTGCAACCTATCATAGCACTGAAACGGCTTTGCTAAAAGTGATGAATGATTTGCTACTTGCGGTTGACTGTGATGAAAATGCAGTTTTGATTTTATTGGATTTAAATGCTACTTTTAACACAGTTGATCACGACATCCTTTTGTCACACCTTGAACATTGGGTAGGTATTAAGGTTACAGCATTATCGTGGTTTAAGTCATATATTAAATCCAGGACACTTTCAGTGGCTATCGGCCAGTTTTCCTCATCATCAGTTTCTCTCCCTTGTGGGGTTCCTCAAGGGTCCATTCTGGGGCCATTACTTTTTAATCTGTACATGCTTCCACTTGGTAATATAATTAGGAAATATAAAATCTCTTTTCATTTCTACGCTGATGATTCTCAGTTATACGTTCCATTAAAATCTAAACATTCTCTGCAGCCTCTTATGGACTGTCTGAAGGACATTAAAATCTGGATGGCGAATAATTTCCTCCAGCTAAATAATGAAAAAACTGAGGTGATTATTTTTGGTCCCTCTAAAACCAGAAATTCTATAGTTAGTAACTTAGACAGTCTCACTCCATATGTTAAGTCACATGCAAAAAATGTAGGTGTTATTTTTGACTCTGAGCTTTGCCTTGAAAAGCAAATTAGCTCAGTTGTTAAAAACAGCTATTGTCAATTGAGAATCATTTCTAGACTTAAATCAACACTTTCCTTTTAAGACTTGGAAAAAGTTATTCATGCATTTATCACATCACGATTGGACTACTGTAATTCCTTATACCTAGGCCTTCCCCAAACTTCACTGGCTCGTTTGCAGATGGTCCAGAATGCAGCAGCCAGATTGTTAACTGGTGCAAAACAAAAAAACATGATCATATCACTCCAATTTTAGCGAAGCTCCACTGGCTTCTTGTCTCCTTTAGTATTCAATTCAAAATTTTGATTGTTTTTAAAGCACTTAAAGGACAAACCCCATCATACATTTCTGACCTTATCTCATTTAATTCTGCTCCTAAGTCCCTCAGATCTGCTAATAAAGCTCTTTTATATGTCCCACGGTCACGACTTAAAGGAGTCATATGATGTTGCTAAAAAGAACATTATTTTGTGTAATTTGGTGTAATGAAATGTGTTTATGCGGTTTAAGGTTAAAAAAACACATTATTTTCCACATACTGTATATTATTGTTTCTCCTCTATGCCCGCCTTTCGATTTTTACAAAGCTCATCGGTCTGAAAAGCAATGTGTGCTGTGATTGGCCAGCTATCCAGTGCGTTATGATTGGCCGAATACCTCAAGTGTGTGACGGAAATGTTACGCCCCTACCATACCGTTATGATGCCCTGTCAGGCCGGAGCAATGATTCAAAAACATGAAAACATAAACGAGGGCATTCGTGGCATCCAGTGGGGACATAATCTGGATTATAATGACTTATACTGTCTTTTTACGCGTTGCGTTGCATCGCGCCGCGTAAACATAAAACCATGTCTGCACTTGTGATCGGAGAAATGACAAACAACAAGCCCTACTCTACACTGCCCAAAAAACTCGATTTAAATATAAAAAATATAAAAAACGTACAATCTCTGAGTCAGAACAGCCAGCATTGTAGTCTACTCGACCAGGATCAGGAAATGGTCCTCCATAAAATGTGCTGCACATATCTGAATATTTGGGTTCAAGTGTTCTGGAACAGTGTTGTAAATACAACTTAACCACTGATTTGTAGTCATGTCCATTTTTGGAAGGCCAAATAAAGTATTTTCGCTTTCACAACGAAACACAGCGTCACACACGGTGGCCTAGAGTGAGCAGAGGCCGGGGGCTAGAGTGAGGAACAGCCGGCGGATTCGACGAAGGAGCATCCGGAGGGCTTGCGGCAACCACATGTGACGAGCCCAGGCTGGACTCCGCTTCCCCCACGGTGAAAGCCGATCCGGTGATCCACAGCACAAAGTTGTTGTATTTCCTCAGCAACCAGCACGGATCAGCTCCAGGCATGATGAAGCCATATCGTCCTCTTTTGGAAGGCCAAACAAAGTAGTTTCACTTTCACAAACACACAGCGCCTTCACGACATGGGGCGGCAACAACAATACTACAGCGAGAATAAAAGTTACGCCTTCTTTCTTTGCATGAACATTTGGGAGTACTAAACTACATAAACTACTGTTATAAAAATTGAGATTGGCAAGATTTTTTCAAGTTCAAGTTCAAATGTTCAACTGGATTTATTTCTTGTTTCTTTCAAGCTATTTAATGCATTTCTGAATAAAATGCTTAATTTATTTGTAAAAATCCCACATTTTTGAATGGTAGTGTACGTTTTTGTTCAATATGTGTATTAATAAAATTAATGGGAAATATACTTCTGGAAAAGCAAGTTGTGCTTGCTGTGGTTTTGCTGTGAAACCTTTGTTCACAATTAATGTTAACGGTGCTTACCTTCATCTTTAGGGAGAGGTTGTTGTTCCTGCACCAAATTTCCAGGTCAGCCAGATTCATTTTCCAGGCATATTCATAATCATTTCAGTAATTCTGGTGCTGTCAGCAAAATAGATAATTAAATAGTTTTGTTGTGGGTATATTTGAGTGTTTATTGCTCCCTCATTCAGATCTCTTATAAGCAATTATCTTACAAATCTGACTATTTTCCCAAATGATTTGTCCGCCCATGTTGTACAAGTAAACAAATCAAAATACCTGTCATTTTTAAAAGTAAATTGAAGAATTGGCAACCTGATGTACAATTATTTAAATAATCAGTTTACACATGTTGGCAAACACTGACGTGATTAAACAACATATTGTTAGCACACGGCTAATCTAAAATTAAAATGTTTGGCCTCTGTGCGCTTCATAAAACCATCTTTGAATGTAAATACAATGACATGGAGGAAATGAGATGCTCAACATTTGAATAAAGGGCACATCATTAATAACAGCCAACCTCAGATAGCTGATTAATGATTAGAGAGGCATGATCCCTGAATATATTTATGATCATATGAAAGGCACAAAGTTCATACCATTTGTTTTACTAGGCAACTGAAACAACTTAACGTTTGCAGTGATGATAATGATGTGAGACTGAAGAACAATTGGATGGCAGACTGTGAATAAAAGGGATGGAGTAGACAGTTTACATTTTGCATTTATAATGGTGTTGTATTGTATAGCTTGAGGGTTTTTAAATTTATCTGCTTAGGGTTCTCAGACTGAAGGGTCCAAATGTCAAACAGCTGTGAAATGAACAGATGGGGAGACTGTGTAATTTCTGGTTTTCATGAGCAGCTGGGAGTGTGATATACACTTTCACAAAAGGATGAATATGTCAAGTTTATCCCTCATTGTCATGTCATTTTTTTGTGTAATAAGATACATTATGGCAGTTAGAGCAATGCATATGAATCTCCATAGTGTCTAGTTCAGTGTTGATTTGTGAAAATATTTTGGTGGACTGATTTCTGCATTGTTAAAAAAAAAATTGAAGTAAAAAAAAAATGTCAAAGATTTACTTGATTGTTGTAGTTTTTTGGCAGTTTACTTTTATTATTACTGTTATTGCACCAACACAGCTTTGCTATTATGGTATAGGGCTACACTGAAAAATACTTTTATGATTTAGTGACATTTGCAGTCTTCCCAGAATGCACTGGGTCATAAATTAAATAAAAGGGACATAACACACCATTCCATTGTGTTATCCACAATCCATTTTCAAATGATTTCAAATTTCTTAAATATTAATTAAAATAAATACAATTATATCGGCTTTATATCGGCCATCGGCCACTCTGCTTTCCAAGATATCAGCATCAGCTGTAGTAAAAAAAAAAACAGTATCGGCCGACCATTAATTTTTATTCAGGGGGCATGAAATTTAGAGTTAATACATTTATAAAAGATATATATATTTCAAATAAATGCTGTTTCCACAAAAATATTCTTTTGTAAACTGTTTTTAACATAGATAATATTATAATGATTTCTGAATAATCATGTGACATTGAAGACTGGAGTAATGGCTGCTGAAAATTCAACTTTGCCATCAGAGGAATAAATTATGGTATAGTGTATGTGTAAGGTCCACGCACTTGGCCCAAGGAAGGTATCCAGTGGTGGATGAAGGTTTCTTGCATGTTCGGTCTTTTCAGTGCGCAAAGTTATTCAATTTAGGTTTAACTCAAATCTGACTCCATTTTATTATCTAATCTGACTCCATTTTAGTATGATCTCGAATTTAGGTTGAAAGGCAAATTGGTTGTTTGTCTGTCTCTATTGCTATTATTCTGACATTTGGTTATTCTAGTTAACTCTTTACTTTATATTTACTCGTTCATTAGGAATCTATGTCACTCAGAGGTTCTTGTGCCAGCCGGTGTACGCGGATCTCACGATCACAAACTCTCCAGTCTGATCAATAGCCAGAGGTTATGACTAATACTATTTAACAGGTCGCCCATGCTTAC
Organism: Sinocyclocheilus anophthalmus; assembly: GCA_018155175.1. NCBI lineage: Eukaryota > Metazoa > Chordata > Actinopteri > Cypriniformes > Cyprinidae > Sinocyclocheilus > Sinocyclocheilus anophthalmus. Next base: position 26,238 of record JADLZN010008642.1, read on the forward strand.
CATTCTTTAAATAGTAGTTCTGTTTAGCCCCCTACAGTTACCCATGTACAACTTAGTTAAAGCTCAAAACAATAATCAGCGGTTATGCTAGTACTATTCGTCTAGCCCCAGATAGTTATATAACTACGTACAACTTAACTAAAGCTGAGACAATAATCAGCGGTTATGCTAGTATTATGAAATATGTTAATATTTAGATAGTATTTTTATCTACCCCCCCGATAGTTAAAATAACTACGTACAACTTGAATAAAGCTCAAACAATAATCAGCGGTTATGCTAGTACTATTTGCCTAGCCCCCGATAGTTATATAACTACGTACAACTTAATTAAAGCTGAGACAATAACCAGCGGTTATGACCAGTACTATGACTAGCCCCCCATAGTTAACGCAACTGAGTACAACTTAACTAAAGTCAAGCAGTTAGTCATAAATCTATAATCTCACCTGATGTGCGCCATGCTCCATCTAACCTGAGATCTAGTATGCACTTAACCCTGGACGCAGATTTGCGGAAACATACGCCTTCACTTAATCTACTTGAGAAAATAATTTCAGAGTAAGTCAGAATAAATAAAATGTAACAATTTATTATCAGTCAGGTATATATGTATTTATGCAATGACAATAGCCAATTCAAAGATATCAAATCAATACAAGACATCAAATTCTCATAGACGAATCTAAGAGTAAGATGCATACCTGACTTTTAGAAAAATACATAGTATGAAGTGTGTGGCCAAGTAAGGGAAATCTCTCTCACACACCAACACACACACACACACACACACACACACACAGACACAAACACACACACACTCATTCATTCCCTGTGTCTGTTTATTTGCAGTCTTTAAAAATGTTTTTAGTATATCCCTATTCAGCCAACACAGTTTCCTCTAAATCTTTGTGTGTGCGGCTGTGTGGGAGGATGTGGACTTGTTTCAATAGGTCACATTGCACTGTCTATATGTTTTTCTACTGCTCTCTTTTTTTTGTTTAGCCTGTAAAAAAGCCTTACTGATAGCTATGATTATTCTTCGTCATAGATGTGAAACAGAATGACATGGTGTTGTTGTGCTGATATTTCACAAACCCTGCATATTACTGGTTGTGAATTTTTTTTCTCTATAACTGAAATACTAGGAACAAACAGTTCTGAGAAAGTGCTCCTGCTGATGTATTATCGTTTCCTCAGTCCCCCTGACAGCTCACTGAATCCAGCTTTCCTCCGCTGCCATGGCTTCCACACCTCCACCTCTCATGAAGAAGCACAGTCAGACTGATCTTGTGAGTCGCCTCAAGTCCCGAAAGGTCCTGGGTGTTGGTGGGGAGGATGATGATGGAGAGGTGCACAGGTCAAAGGTAACATCCCACTTGTCTGCACCTGCATTCATATTTGACCTCAATAGCAGCTATTCATGAAAGAAAACATTTTTTCTTCATATTTTGAGATTTCTGGGCACAGTTTCCTACATTGATATATTCTAGTAGCTTTTTTGATTGTGTCTAATGTCTTTCTGGGGTTTAGTGCAACTTGAAGTGTATGCATTGATATTAATAATAATAACTATAGCTGCAAGCAGTAATTATTCGGGCTAAGCACAACAGAAGCAAGCAAGGCATCAAGCATCAGACCAACTGCAGCAGTGAGTAATTGAAGCCGTTTTAAGATGATTTAATCAAAATGGCTCAAAAATCATAAATACAACCACTAGTAAATTGATTTAATGGGTTATCACTTTTGCCCAAATAGGTGGTGCTTTTTAAAGAAAATCAAAGTGGCAGAAAATCTATGTTCTCGGCATGACCCAAAGAATATATTGAGACTGTTACAATTTGTTTCATTAGAATAGGCTAATATAAAAGTTATTAGCTTTTTTGGAAATTTCTTTATAACTTTTGACCACAAGCTGCCCCGAAACTTTATGAGTACCATCAGGGCAGGGTGCCGAAAACACATACAGAGTTTTGTAACGATACATGATACTATTTGAGAACGGTTTGACTAATGTACTTCAATTCTATAACTTTTTGCCAGCATAGTCTGAAGATGTTCTGAGCCAATTTTGGTGAAAATCAGACAAACCATCTAGGACGAGTTTGAAAAAGTAGGTTTTTTGAATTATTAAAAATTCTCGCAGTCGTATGGATTCAGAAGATTTGGATTACAGCGCACAAATAGTTTCATTTCGTAATTATGTTGCGTTTTTGGTGTATTTTATAATTCTATTGTCAGTCACAGCATGAGGAGAAAATGCCTTTTGTGGCCCATGGCAAACAAAGTAAACATTACATGACAAGTAAAGGTTAAACGATTGCAGAAATTTTATTTATTTTAAGGTTTAAAGTTAAGTCTTGTTTACATTATGTAGGCCTATTCTTGGAAACGAGCTGGCAGCAGAAATCACAACAAAACGAAATGTTATCATTTCATATTAAGTAAACAATGTAATAATGCAATTGCAAGGTAATTGATATGACAAACTAAAAACAACTAATAATAAAATTAATGCCGCGATTTTTAACATAAGGATTCATTTTTAGGTGTCGTCAATACGTCAGTTTTGTACGTTTAAATGCTGAAAATACATCAGTATTGTACGTTTTAGTGCCTGTAAAAACGTAAGCAAATGTACGTTTTATAGAACCAGATTTTACGTAAAATACATACGAATTATCATGAGATCACGTTGGTTTTTCCTGAGCATTACATTTGGAAGTTGTTCTGTTGAAAGCAATATATAAATGATAGAATACATTGCATACAGATCTATTTTCCTTCATGGGAGGTGGGGATACATCACATGAGCCACACATTTATTGTGCATTAGGAACACACCTGCTATGGGAGAGGTGGCTGACTAGATGAATTGTGGCACAGTGTGGCACACAGCTCGGCTCTAGGATATTAATTGGCCCCTCACACTCATCTTGAACCCAGTGTACAGTCATGTTACACCACCATGAATAACCCACAATGAGAGCTTATAGGCACAACTACCTGTCTCACGCTCGGTGCTATTAAAACTCATGGGGCTTTGAGGTAGTCCACATGAAACATGGACATTACTCAGACATGGTCAACCTCTCCACCCCTGCACTGTGCATCAACTCTGGGTAGGGTCACAGAGAAAGATAAAAGACAACATCCATTAAGGGTCAGTCGCCCATCACCCTCTCTTTCAACAGAGATGGCTCAGACAGTATAGGATTAGATCTCTGCCACAATTCTGCGCACGAAAGATCATATTTTGAGCGCACAAAAGTGCATTTTGTACACGCGCGATCTGAGTTTTGTGGAGAGTATTTAGAGCGCACTAAAATCAATTTTGCATTTAAAATAAGTTTTTGGATGTGTGCAGATCTTTTTTGCGAGTGCAACATTTCACTAGCTTGCTCCCTTGATGCCTGCCCTTAGTGCTCTCTAAATGCCGACGGCTGGCTTCCTCAACACAACCCAGCCTTACAAAATGTCATAATTCCGGGCAATCAGAGACGAGGCTGCTAAATTCTGATTGGCTGCCTTGACAACCAATAACAACATTCCTTGCATTGCTGCTTGACAGCGGAAGAGGGAAAATACTGTACAGTGCATGCATAATTATTATGCAAGTTGATATTTTGTTTATATTTTTTTCTAAGCACATTTGACCAATTCCAAACAACATAAATCTTAATAACTCACTAAGATATAATCACTTATAACCTATACAGTGGGCAAAAAGTATTTAGTCAGCCACCAATTGTGCAAGTTCCCACTTAAAAAGATGAGAGAGGCCTGTAATTTTCATCATAGGTAGACCTCAACTATGAGAGACAAAATGAGAAAAAAAATCCAGAAAATCACATTGTAGGATTTTTAAAGAATAATTGGTAAATTCCTCGGTAAAATAGTATTTGGTCACCTACAAACAAGCAAAATTTCTGGCTCTCACAGACCTGTAACAAACTTATTTAAGAGGCTCCTCTGTCCTCCACCAGTTACCTGTATAAATGGCATCTGTTTGAACTCGTTATCAATATAAAAGACACCTGTCCACAACCTCAACCAGTCACACTCCAAACTCCACCATGGCCAAGACCCAAGAGCTGTCAAAGGACACCAGAAACAAAATTGTAGACCTGCACAAGGCTGGGAAGACTGAATCTGCAATAGGTAAGCAGCTGGGTGTGAAGAAAGGAAAATCAACGGTGGGAGCAATTATTAGAAAATGGAAGACATACAAGGCCACTGATAATCTCCCTCGATCTGGGGCTCCACGCAAGATCTCACCCTGTGGGGTCAAAATGATCACAAGAACTGTGAGCAAAAATCCCAGAACCACACGGGGGGACTAGTGAATGACCTGCAGAGAGCTGGAACCAAAGTAACAAAGGCTACCATCAGAAAACACACTGCGCCGCCAGGGACTCAAAACCTGCAGTGCCAGACATGTCCCCCTGCTTAAGCCAGAACATGTCCAGACCCGTCTGAAGTTTGCTAGAGAGCATTTGGATGATCCAGAGAGGATTGGGAGATGTCATATGGTCAGATGAACCAAAATAGAATTTTGGAAAAAACTCAACTTGTCGTGTTTGGAGGAGAAAGAATGCTGAGTTGCATCCAAAGAACACCATACCTACTGTGAAGCATGGGGGTGGAAACATCATGCTTTTGGGGCTGTTTTTCTGCAAAGGGACCATGACGACTGATCCGTGTAAACGAAAGATTGAATGGGGCCATGTATCGTGAGATTTGAGTGAAAACCTCCTTCCATCAGCAAGGGCATTGAAGATGAAAATGTGGCTGGGTCTTTCAGCATGAAAATGATCCCAAACACACCACCCGGGCAACAAAGGAGTGGCTTCGTAAGAAGCATTTCAAGGTCCTGGAGTGGCCTAGCCAGTCTCCAGATCTCAACCCCATAGAAAATCTTTGGAAGGAGTTGAAAATCCGTGTTGCCCAGTGACAGCCCCAAAATATTACTGCTCTAGAGGAGATATGCATGGAGGAATGGGCCAAAATACCCGCAACAGTGTGTGAAAACCTTGTGAAGGCTTACAGAAAACGTTTGACCTCTGTCAACAAAGGGTATATAACAAAGTATTGAGATGAAATTGTGTTATTGACCAAATACTTATTTTCCACCATAATTTGCAAATAAATTCTTTTAAAAATCCTACAATGTGATTTTCTGGGATTTTTTTTTCTCATTTTGTCTCTCTTATTTGAGGTATACCTATGATGAAAATTAAATTTTTAAGTGGGAGAACTTGCACAACTTGGCTGACTAAATACTTTTTTGCCCCACTGTAATGAGTGTTCATGAAGGCTGGAAGTGAAAAACGCTTTATATTCAGGTGTGCATAATTATTAAGGAGGTTATCTTCTACAGATAAAATCTCAAAATGGACTAAAATTGAACTCCCAAAACTTACTGCCAGATTATGGAAGATAAATTCTTCAAACAGTGGTACAAGAGGATGTGGTGCTGGTCCTTCAAGAGTCACTCTCAACTTATCTGTCTATAAAGCCTATAAAAAAAAAATCATTTTCTGATTCTATACTTAACCTAAGTTTCTGAGAACCTGACACCTTGTACTTCTGGAGACTATAGGTAGGTTGCAGTTCTGAAAAATGGTGGCACTGGAGACTAAATGATTCCTGGTTATTTCACACCTAATTCTTCACCTTAATTACTAATTATTTTGCAGTTAACATGCATATTTTCTTCTCCACATGTTTTTGACTGACCCTGCTGACCCACTGAGCATTTTGCTGTCCAATGGTTGTGCATTAACTTTGCAATTTCTAGTATTGTATTCGTTTTGAATATTTCTCATGGGCATTTAATAATTTTTTAGAGTTAAGCTGTTTTTAAGAGTTAAATCACTTTTTTTGGCTCATTTTATCTGTAAAAGAAAATCTGCTTAATAATTATGCACCCCTGAATATAAGACATTTTTCACTTCCAACCTTCATGAAAAATTATATATCAATTATAAATGATTAAATACAAGATTAATAGTAGTTATTAAGATCTACTATTCATACTATTTTGATATTCTGATCAAAAATATGATCAGAATATCAACTTGCATAATAATTATGCATGCACTGTATTTTTCCTCTTCTGCTGTCCAGGAATGTTGTAATTGGTTTTCAAGGCAGCCAATCAGAATTTAGCAGCCTTGTCTCTGATTGGCTGGAATTATGGCATATTGTAACGCTGGGTTGTGTTGAGCAAGTGAGCTGTTGGCATTTAGGGAGCACTGAGGGTGGCATCAGGTGAGCAAGCTAGTGAAAAGAGAAAGTCTTACACATCCAAAAACTTATTTTAAATGCAAAATTGATTTTCGTGCGCTCGAAATACTTTCTTCTTTGCGAGACAAACATTTTCTCCACAAAACGCAGATCACGTGCATGCAAAACGCACTTTTGCGAGCTCAAAATATGATCTTTCGTGCGCAGAATTTTGGCAGAGATGTAATCCCATAATAACCCGGCTGTGAATGATGCATGAATACAGCTCCACATGAGCTTTTAAGAGATTCTACGAATCAAGGAATAGTCACCCCAAAACGAATATTTAGATGAGTTTGTTTCTTCATCTGAAACAGATTTGGTAAATTTAGCATTACGTCACTTGCTCAACAATGGATCCTCTGAAGTGAATGGGTACCGTCAGAATGAAAGTCCAAACAGCTAATAAAAACATCACAATAAACCACAAGTCAATAACTTCTTTATGACTTGAAAAGATCAGGATTTATAAGAAACAAATCCATCAAGATGTTATAACTCTAAACTGTTGCTTCTGGCCAAAATACCAGTCCATAATCCATAATAACACTTCATCAAATGAAAAATTGTCCTCTCACATCAAAATCCAGCAACGTATTTGTTTATAACTATTTTGGCTTATAAAATGTGCTTGGTCTGTGCATGACCTGTTTATTACATGCAGCTTTTCACTTCACTAGATGTTAATTGTTGGACTGGGTTTATGTGGATTACTAGAGTATTATTATGATGTTTCTATCAGCTGTTTGGACTCTCATTCTGACGGCACCCATTCACTGCAGAGGATCCACTGGTGAGCAAGTGATGTAATGCTAAATTTCTCCAAATCCATTCCGATGAAGAAACGCTCTCATCTGCATCTTGAATGGCCTGAGGGTGAGTACATTTCAGCAAATTTTTGGGTGAACAATTCCTTTAATAATTGAGCAGTTTCGCCAGTTAAAGTAGATCATGTTTTTTGGGTGCAAAAGTTTTCTGTGCAAAATCTCATGTGGTAGAAAATGATTTTACTCTTCCATTACTTGAAGACTTGCGCTTTTAGAATATTGATTTTTCTGTCCACCAGTTAACATGACCATGTGGGCCATGATGTATTTGAAGTACTCTGTTTAATTTCCCCATTAGCTTGTCACTAAAACAAGCTATCAGCCCAGTTGCTGCGATACTGCGGATGAACATACTGTGTAGCTTCAGCCATTACAGGTCTTATGAGAAAACTGAGTACTCCCTGTTCCCAGCAGTTGTCAAGATGTGTTAACCCCCCAGAAACAACCAGAGCGAGGTGTCGATTGAGTGATGGTCTCCATAGCACATGACATGCTCTTGTTTTTCAGTGCGACATGCTTTCTGAACACTTTATCTCTGTGATCACTTTTCTCCTGAGAATAATCAGTGGCCCACCGTATTAGCTACTGCTGTTTACTTGGTAAATACAGCAGCATTTGTTTATCAAGTTATTATTATATATTATTTGTTTTATCAACTGCTGAACAAAATATTTACAAAACAGAAATGGCTGATGTCAGCTTGTCGATGACATTAGTTTTACTGTAAGCAATTGCTATTTATGTGCTCCTGAGAGACTTAAACAGTCACTGTGACACACGCCCCCATACAAACACACTCACACTTTTGTGCCTCCCCTTTAAAATGACCTTTAGTCAGGATTTCAGCGCCACAGCTTCCCATTAGAAACAGATCGGGTTTTCATCAACACTAAATTACCCATGCTGCGGAGGCTTTTAGTGAAGCATGGTGGAGTAGGGAGATGGATAGAGCCCTCTCTTTTAGGGTGGGAGAAGAAAGGGAAAGCCTGCATGTTTAATGGCCATTAGGGCGAGTTTTTTTTTTATCCCTGGAAGCCAGTGCTTTTTTTTTTTAGATGGAAATGGAAATAGCTAGGTAACATAATTGTGATAATTTCTTATTGAGCACATCAAAGTAAAGATAATGCCTATTTATGTGTTTCAAAAATATGTAAATGTAGATTGCTACTGTATAGTTTCCTACTGATATCCTGCTGAATATTTGATCCTTTTAAGCCTGCAACTGATGGTTACTATTGGTAGCTCTGACAAGCTTTCATGTTAGTGTTTTTATGCAGACAAAGAAAAGAATGCATTGAGTGAATTTTCTGTGGTATTATTTAAGACCATCTAGAACTACCTTAAATTTAAATATAAAATTATAGTTACCAAGAAGGTACCATTTTCAGTATGCTTTTAGGTTTTATTTGGCGTTAAGAGCTAACACTAGACAAGAGCAAATTTGTTAGAATACATGGCAGATGGCAGTAGTAGCCAGGGTAGGATTGGTCAGTTTTGTTTAAAAAAAAAAGTTTTAAGGCCGGGCTTAGCGAAAGGTTCATTGACCTTCTTATCTTATCCACCGGTTTATGTTTGCACAAAAAATGTACACTACCATAAAGAAATTAATACTTTTATTCAGAAAGGATGCAAGTATTTTTTTTAACAAGTTATAGTAAGCCATTTATGATGTTGCAATAGATTTCTATTTCAAATAAATGTTTTTCTTTTAAACTTCAAGCAGAAAAACTGTTTTCAAAATTGATGATTATAGGAAATATATTTCTTGAGCACTAAATCAGCAAAATTCAGCTTTGTCAACACATGAATAAATTACATTTTAAAATATATAACAATAGGAAATAGTTAATTTAAATTATAATATTTCAAAATATTACTGATTTTACTGTATTTTTTTATCAAATAAATGTGAACATAACGGACTTCTTTCATTTTTCAAAAATTCTTGCTATCGCTTTTTGAAACATAGTCTAAGATAAAAAAGAAGTTTTTGCAATAAATGACCTTCCTTTAAATCTTATTTTGTAGCTTTCATGATGTTTTCATAATTGTAATGTTAGAGGCACGTTGCGTACTCGTATTCTCTTTTAAAGAAAGCATTCTCTTGCAGTATTCCATGTCACTTATGGAATCACGAGAGTTAGGCTAACCAAAGGAAGCATTATATTGTAACACCTTCCACATCCTTATCTGTCTCTGTCTGATTCTGTCTGAAGGAGCTCTGCTCCCTCAGCCTGGATTATGAACACAAAGCCATCATTGTGAAACCACCCAGCCTGCTGTCAAAATAGACCTATTAAATCAAAACAAAACTCAAACTTTCCTATCAGGCCCTTTAGATGTTCCACCAAAGTTTCCAATTTCACAAAATAAAACTGTGTCCCTCTGCATGGCCCTTTCAGTCTTGGCAGGCTTGGGCTATCAGCAAATCTGATAATCCCACTTTTGTGAGTCAGTCCTGTTTTTCTAAATTTGACATTTTCCTACCATGGGCCTGTATTTTTTGTATGTTTATAGAAAGATTGTAATAAGTTTATCAAAGTTATTGATGTGACTCTCATGTGTCCTTACAGTTGGCGCATTTCCATTACCCTTCAAATTGCGCAAATTGAAATTGCGAATTAAAAATACGTCGCCTAATGGAAATGCATAAATTTCGCAAAAATGCCCATATATCGCAAAAACTTTTTTACGCTCGCATGAGGTGGTTTTTCAGGCAATGCTAAAAAGGAATATTTTGCAAAAGTGCAATGGAAACGGCTTTTTCGCATTTACAGGTCACATGGCATATGTAAAAAGTCATATGATCATTCTTCAATGTACTTTAACCTCCAAGAAACACTTCATATGTGCCCGCTCTCCAGTATAAGGGGCTTTCCCTACCATTAAAGGGGTCATATGATGCGATTTCAAGTTTTCCTTTCTCTTTGGAGTGTTACAAGCTGATTGTGCATAGATAAGATCCCTGAAGTTGCAAAGACTAAAGTCTCAAAACCAAAGAGATATCTTTATCAAAGTTAAGACTCTGCCACGGCCCCTAAAACAGCTGTTCTAACACGCCCCCACATATCTACCTCACTATGTGGGAATATTTGCATAATGTGGCCAAAATGTGCACGCAAAGAAAGAAGGCGTGGTTTCAGTAACCGCAGTTAGTGTTGAAGCAGCAATGTCAGGGAGACGCTGTGTGTTTCTAGGCGAAAGCAAAAGCACTTTATTTGGCCTTCCGAAAGTAGATGCATTTAGGAATCTTTAAGATTACTTACAACAGAACAGCAATGCATTTTATGGACGACCGTTTCGTGAACCTAGGAGAGGAGGTAATTCTGACATTGCTATGACAATCTGGTGCTTCTGAATCAGCTACTGTTTTGTTATTAGTTTAAGTATTTGCTATGACTGTTCAAATGCGGAGTTTTGCACATCATGTGTGTGTGTGCGAGCGAGCGAGCGAGAGAGAGAGAGAGAGAGAGAGGACGAGAGAGGAAGAGAAGAGAGAGCTGAGAGAGCGAAGAGAGACGAAGAAGAAGAGATGGAGGAGAGAGAGAGAGAGGGTCACATCACAGTGGAGTCAGCTGTCTTAACCGTGGCTTGTGTACTGCAAACACATACCAGCTTCATCACTGTGTCTGTCACGAGACCGTTCCCCTTTCGGGCTCTGTCTTTACATTTATTTTGAAAGATGAAGCTCACGATTATGGTAAGGGGCGTTACATTTCCGATGAGTGCTTGCGGTGTTCGGCCAATCACAATGCACTGGGCCAGCTGGACAATCAGAGCAGACTGCGCTGTCGGAAGGAGGGATTTTGTAGAACACGAAGTGTTGAGAGAGGCTGGGCATTGAGGACTACAATAATGTACAGTATTTGAAAAAATAATGTTTTTGAACATTAAAGCATGTCAACATATTCTATTACACCAAATACACCAAATACACCAAATAATGATCTTTAAAAAAGCATCATATGACCCCTTTAATGTTTAGACAGTCTGCGGTGCAGTGTGGCTCTGATACGGCCACTGAAGCTGATTGCGGCCACAATGCTTGTTTATTCCAGAATCCAGCCGCGCCCGTTTCTGAAGCGGCTCTCTGCTGCTTCTGTAAAGATACACGTATACGCCTCCTTTGAATAAATATAGCCAAAAACCGTCAAAATCCCACCCAAATCTGTTGCCATGACTTATCGCGAGAGGCAAAAGGTTACGTTTCAGTCGCATAACATTGGTTAATGGAAACACCGTCATTTCGCAATACATTTGATCGACATTTATAAAATATCGCCAACGTTTTGCACAAATCTCGAATAGAAACGCACCTAGTGTTATCTGCTAATATTGACAATTCTCTCATTTTGCAGATCAGTCAGATGTTGGGTAATGAGATGAAGTTTGCTGTACGTGAGCCCATTGGTCTCCGGTAAGACTTTAGAAATTATCATTCTCTTTCAGAACATGCACTTTCATATAATCAGACCACTGACTTGTCTCTGTCTTTGCATGTGACATCAGACACCCTGCTAATTTAATTGCTCCAGTGTTCTGTGCTGTTTTGTTTTTTGCCAATCCTTGAGGGTTTTGATTGTGGCTCATTTGTGTCTTATTATAAGCCAGCTGGTTTGATGTGTAGTGTCTTTCATTCTCTCATTGCAGGCTTTGGCTCCTCATCTCTGCAGTGCTTTTCACATCCACATCCTTAATGGTGAGAAGTTTAGTCAAAATGTTTAACAGTTCATTCTCCAAAATGAAATAATTCTCATTGTGGTTTGTTTAATCATTTACACTACTGTTTAAAAGCTTTGGGTCAATTAAAGAAAGAAAAAATTAGTACTTCTATTCAGCAAGGATGCATTGATTCATTGCATTAATGCATTAATGAACTGTTTCCACAAAAATATTACGCAGCCTGTTTCAACCCACTCGATAATCGCACGACCTGTTACTTCAGCACACAACAGATTAGAGAAATGATTTCTGAATGATCATGTGACATCTGAAGACTGGAGTAATGGCTGCTGAAAATTCATCTTTGCCATCAGGGAATAAATTACAATTTATTCAATTTCTACAATTTCTACATTTAAAATACAATATATTGAAATAGGAAATGGTTATTTTAAATTGTAATAATTTTTCACATTATTACAGTTTGTATTGTATTATTTAAATTTTTTCACATAAAGCCTTGTTGAGCATAAGAGACTTCTTTCAAAAATGTAAAACAAAATACTATCAACCCCAAACCTGCTTTTCATTTTTGAATTTAGAATTGACATTTCTTGTTTTTCTGTCATCTTAAAGTTTTTCTGTCATCTTTTTAGCAGATTTAATGTTTCTGTACCATTACCTTCATAATGTGACCTTCTTCTCTGTGTTGTAGGCCCTGGCTTTTCCCAGCCAGCTCTACGAACTAATATTTGAGATCACCACCACCAGGATGTCCATCAGACTCTACGGGGGAGCCCTTCTATGTATGTTCAGCTTTATGGTATAACGTTTGAAGGAAGAAAGTTTAACACTATAAGCAAGGGTTAAATGGGATTTTGTTATGGGTGTTCTTGGGTGTGTGTGGGGGGGGTGGGGGCTCTTGGTATCGAGCTTATATATACAGTGGGGAAAAAAAGTATTTAGCCAGCCACCAATTGTGCAAGTTCTCCCACTTAAAAAGATGAGAGAGGCCTGTAATTTTCATCATAGGTATACCTCAAATATGAGAGACAAAATGAGAAAAAAAATCCAGAAAATCACATTGTAGGATTTTTAAAGAATTTATTTGCAAATTATGGTGGAAAATAAGTATTTGGTCAATAACAAAATTTCATCTCAATACTTTGTTATATAACCTTTGTTGGCAATGACAGAGGTCAACGTTTCCTGTAAGTCTTCACAAGGTTTTCACAAAATGTTGCTGGTATTTTGGCCCATTCCTACATGCAGATCTCCTCTAGAGCAGTAAATGTTTTGGGGCTATCGCTGGGCAACACAGATTTTCAACTCCCTCCAAAGATTTCTATGGGGTTGAGATCTGGAGACTAGCTAGGCAACTCCAGGACCTTGAAATGCTTCTTAACGAAGCCACTCCTTCGTTGCCCGGGCGGTGTGTTTGGGATCATTGCCATGCTGAAAGACCCAGCCACGTTTCATCTTCAATGCCCTTGCTGATGGAAGGAGGTTTTCACTCAAAATCTCACGATACATGGCCCATTCATTCTTTCGTTTACACGGATCAGTCGTCCTGGTCCCTTTGAAGAAAAACAGCCCCAAAGCATGATGTTCCACCCCCATGCTTCACAGTAGGTATGGTGTTCTTTGGAGCAACTCAGCATTCTTTCTCCTCCAAACACGACAAGTTGAGTTTTTACCAAAAGTTATATTTTGGTTTCATCTGACCATATGACATTCTCCCAAGCCTCTTCTGGATCATCCAAATGCTCTATAGCAAACTTCAGACGGGCCTGGACATGTACTGGCTTAAGCAGGGGGACACGTCTGGCACTGCAGGATTTGAGTCCCTGGCGGCGCAGTGTGTTACTGATGGTAGCCTTGGTTACTTTGGTCCCAGCTCTCTGCAGGTCATTCACTTGCTCACAGTTCTTGTGATAATTTTGTCCCCACGGGGTGAGATCTTGTGTGGATCCCCAGATCGAGGGAGATTATCAGTGTCTTGTATGTCTTCCATTTTCTAATAAATGATCCCACAGTTGATTTCTTCACACCAAGCTGCCTACCTATTGCAGATTCAGTCTTCCCAGCCTGGTGCAGGTCTAAAATTTTGTTTCTGGTGTCCTTTGACAGCTCTTTGGTCTTGGCCATGGTGGAGTTTGGAGTGTGACTGTTTGAGGTTGTGGACAGGTGTATTTTATTTTGATAACGAGTTCAAACAGATGCCATAAATACAGGTAACCAGTGGAGGACAGAGAAGCCTCTTACATGAGAAGAAGTTACAGTCTGTGAGAGCCAGAAATCTTGCTTATTTGTAGGTGACCAAATACTTATTTTTACCGAGGAATTTACCAATTAATAAAAAATCCTACAATGTGATTTTCTGGATTTTTTTTTCTCATTGTGTCTCTCATAGTTGAGGTATACCCATGATGAAAATTACAGGCCTCTCTCAACTTTTTAAGTGGGAGAACTTGCACAATTGGGGCTGACTAAATACTTTTTTGCCCCACTATGTCGTGTGTGTTGGTGGGGGTGTGTTTTGTTTTTTTGCAAATATGATTTATTATAATATTCTCATCAGTTTTCTATCAGCTGTGACATATAAATCTGCGTGTTTTTTTATATTTTATCCAAGGGCATTTTTTTTTACCTTTATAGAGGGCATTTTCCCACTAATCTCATTAATACTTTCATTTCAAATTCTTACATTTGATCTATAAATTCAATTATAATAATGTGATTATCTATACGTTATCAAATTAAGTCATTTACACTGAAAAATACAACTGCACTAAATAATACTGAGATTATTTTAAATATTTTTGAATATACAAACAATAAATTATGGTGGAAATGATACTTATCAACTAAATTAAAACGCCAGTAGGTGCCAATAGTGAGCGTTTAATGAAGGAGTCATTGAGTCGTTCATTCAAACGATTAATTCAAACTGCAGATTCATCAGATGTTTATCCATGGGCTAATGAAACTTTGACTCAACCGATTCGTTCAAAACACGGAATCACTCAGCAATGAATCGGCTGTTTGCTGTGAGATGCGTTTCCGCCTAAAATGTAAGTGACCTAATATTATTGTATTTGTTTATTGAACTGTTTATAGAACTATTAAACAGTCGTAATGATGAAAACGTTGCGTGATGTTGCCTAACTAACTGTATTTTAAATATAAAAAACTTTTCATTTGAATTTTTACGTCAGGATGCTGAGTTTCTTAGTGTTGCGCGTTTTGATTTCTCCTGGAGAGGCTGTGTGAGCCTCGCCTCAGCAGCGCAACCTTATTCCGTCAATAGATGCATTATATGCAGTAGCTATATCCACTATTCGTCACTTACTCTAAATGTAATAAAATCAGAATAATACTTGTATTATGGTGTTTACATAGTTATTTTTGGTTACTGAGGTTTTAATCATGTTACTTGTCTGGCGTTAATGAAGCGTTAATGTCGAGCCCTGGAGTCTATGTGCTGGGGGTCAGCCCCGGACGGCCCCGGCCCAATTTAAACCCTGACTATAAGGCAGGGGTGTCCAAACTCAGTCCTGGAGGGCCGGTGTCCTGCAGAGTTTAGCTCTAACCCTAATCAAACACACCTGAACCAGATACTCACGGTCTTACTAGGCATACTAGAAACTTCCAGACAGGTATCTTGAGGCAAGTTGGAGCTAAGCTCTGCAGGACGGTGGCCCTCCAGGGCCGAGTTTGGACACCCCTGCTATAAGGGATGATAATGACAACAAAGTGGCCTGTTCTGACATACACATACACTGCATTGCCACAAAAATGAGGGAACCCTTTGTAATTGCATAGTGTATGTAATTGCACTATTTCACGCATGTAAATAGCAGACAAGTCTGTAATGAGAGTCTATATGCAGTGGGTTTATATACAAGTCTATATACAGTGGGTATAGTATAGAATCAATTTGTTGCTTTGCAGCCCGAAATGAAGACGGACATAGTTTTTGTTTTATCCAGCTGTATTTACTCATTGCAACTTATAACATCCAAGTGAAAGTACAACAACACCATGCCTAAAATAAAATGCAATAAAAATAAATAAATACGGAGTGGGAAAAAAGATCACACCCCTCCTAAAAATGTCTAAAAACTCAAAACTCAATGAGGTGTAGCGAATCACCTTCTCAATGGAACACAAATCCATTTGACTTTGTGATCACCTGTGGTCATTTTGATTAGCTCAGCATTAAAAGAGCTTTCCTGGAGCATTAGTGTGTTCAGTCGCCAGCAAAACACAGTGTAAAGATATACTCTTTGAGAGAAGCAGTCAATCAGCAGAAGTAAAAAGCAGATTGTAAGTGTATTTATTTCTTGTCTCAAGAAATGTCTGCGTCCACACAAAAACACGAAACCGACACAAAACGATGTAGTGTACATGCCAGACCAGCATGTGGTGCTGTAATTCTGCCACAGAGATACACTAAAAACGGAGAAGAAGACTTGAACTATGCGCATAAACTTTGCGCGCGGTATACAAACGAACATGGAACAATAGATTTATTAATATGTGTTAATGTTAGTTAATAAAAAGACAATCGTTCAGTTTGTTCATGTTTTTGTTGCTGTTATGTGACGTAGCGGTGTCTTGACTAGGGGCGAGACGTGGGATGGTGATGTCATCGTTTCAGAAAATATACGATTCGCTGTCCACACGAAAACGCAAAGGCGGCGTTTTCAGATTCCACTCTGGGACCCGGTTTAAAAAAATACTGGTTTCACTCTCCCAAAACGCCGGATCCGTCTGGACGAAATGCCTATACGATACAAAATATATGCGTATACAGCTAAATGCGTCTCCGTGTGGACGGGGCCTCAGTATTTAGCGCAGTTGTCACTGCTAGAAAACGCTTGTTTTGTTTACTGTGTGGAGACGTGCTGAAATCGCGTTTGGTCTCGTACCTTGTCAGTGTCATGCGCTTGCTTGGCCATTTGTTGTGAAAAAAATAAGGAAAGTGTGTTCAAGCACCAGCAGAAAACAGTGCAAAGAAATACTCTTTGAGAGAAGCAGTCAATAAGCAGAAGTTAAAAGCAGCTCGTAAGTGTATTTATTTCTTGTCTCCGTGTTTAACGCAGTTGTCGTTGCTAGGAAACGCTTGTTTTGTTTACTGTGGATACGTGCTGAAATCGCGTTTGGTCTCGTACTGTATCGTGTACCTTGACAGTGTTGTGCGCTTGCTTGGCCATTTGTTGTGATAAACAGGAAAGTGTGTCCAGCTGAATTCAATTTGATTTTTGTTAGATGAATATAAAAAGCTTAGTATACCGCGGCCGCAGCGTCTGCAGACCTCCTCGTGTTAAGAAAACGAAGAGGGTAAAGGACATCGACAGTTCTTACTATGTGTTTCCAGATCCCTACTATTACTACCACTCACACTGTAGGCAGTGCAATCCTAACAACCTGCGCACTTTGCCTATGTCTGCTAATACACTACTTTATTTTTCTATTGGTCTCTGGAATTGCCAGTCTGCTGTAAAAAAAGCAGATTTTATTACTTCTATTACTAGTCATTCAAGACTAAACCTCATGGCCCTGACAGAGACCTGGATCAAACCAGAGGAAAATGCTACTCCTGCAGCACTCTCGAATTTCTCTTTTTCCCACTCCCCCCGTCTGACTGAAAGAGGTGGAGGTACTGGTCTGCTTATCTCTAATGACTGGACATTTATTCCTTTACCATCTCTGAGTATCAACAGCTCTTTTGAATCACATTCAGTCACTATTACCCACCCTTTTTAAATCCATTTTGTAGTTGTTTATTGACCCCCCGGACCACAAGGTAATTTATTGGATGAATTAGATGTGCTGCTCTCAACCTTTCCTGAGGATGGTACTCTCCTAGTTATGCTTGGAGCCTTCAACATCCACTTAGATACACCTCAGGCTGCAGACTTCCACTCTCTGCTTGCCTCTTTTGATCTCAAGCGAATGTTAACTATGGCTACTCACAAATCAGGCAACCACCTGGACCTTATTTACACACGACACTTGCCTCCTGATTATGTACTGGTTACGCCATGACACCTGGACTACTTCTCCTAATTTAACTCAACATGGTCTGCACGCAACACATACCTCCACGTGTCACTTTCGAGTAAACCTATGCTCACTTCACCCACTGGCTATCTGCTTTTTACTATGGTTCATCTTCGTTTCTTCCCTGAACAGTTATCATCGATGGATGTAACATGATAATGATACTCTCTGCTCCACAGGCCATATTGTGAGACCCCTTGTCTTCCAGGCCAGCTCGTACCACCTCTTCTGCCCCTTGGCTATCTGATGTTCTCCGTGAGCATCGTTCTAAGCTCAGGGCTGCTGAAAGAGTATGGCGCAAATCACAAAATACCCACTGACCTTCATTCTCTGCTAATGCCTCCACTGCTAAAAGGACACTATCACAACAAAATTAACAATTCGCCTAACTCTCGCATGCTCTTTAAAACATTTTCCTCCCTCCTTTGTCCTCCTCCCCCTCCTTCATCAACTCTAACAGCTGACGACTTTGCAACATTCTTCATTAATAAAATTACAAATCTCAGAGCACAATTTGCCACAAAACAAACTGTCAAACACATCTTACCAGAAAACACATTCATTTCATCCTTCTCTCCACTCTCTGAGGCAGAGAAGGTGCCAGCGACGTGTCTAACTTCTTTTCCAATATCCTACTAGTGGCTTGAGCCTATTCAATCTCATTCTCCTTTCAAACCATTTCTCTGATGTTGTACATGCATAACGACATCGTTAAAAAATCCTTACACACTGCGTGTTTTTCATTCTCATATATATTGTTTGAGATTTCAAGTCATATAACCCCACTTCTTAAGAAACCCACTCTTAACCCAACTCTTTTAGAGAACTACAGACCTGATTCCCTTCTACCTTTCATTGCAAAAACACTTTCTGCAAACAGAACAACTCCCGGGACAGCAACCAATCTGGCTTCAGAAGTGGACATTCGAACGAGACTGCCTTGCTCTCAGTTGTTGGAGCCCTAAGACTGGCAAGAGCAGATTCAAAATCTTCAATACTTAATTTGCTGGATCTGTCCGCTGCTTTTGATACGATGAACCACCAGATTCTCCTGTCAACCCAATTGGAAAATGGCATCTCAGGAACCGCACTCCAGGGGTTTGAGTCTTACCTCTCAGATAGGTTTTTCAAGGTATCTTGGAGAGGTGAGGTGGTCAAGTCGCAACATCTAGCTACTGGGGTACCTCAGGGCTCAGTTCTTGGACCACTTCAGTTCTCTGTCTACATGGCATCACTAGGTTTCTGTCATTCAGAAACTTTTCATATCACTGCTATGCTGATGACACTCAACTACCTCTCATTCCATCCTGATGATCCGACGATAGCTGCTCGCATCTCAGCATGTCTAACAGACATTTCTTGTTGGATGACGGACCATCACCTTCAACTCAACCTGGCTAAGACAGAACTGCTTGTGGTTTCAACAAACCCATCACTTTATCAAAATTTCACCATCCAGTTAAGCTCATCAACCACAACTCCTTCAAAAACAGCCAGAAACCATGGAGTTATAATTGATGATCAGCTTACTTTCTCAGACCAAATTGCTAAAACTGCCCGGTCCTGCAGATATGCTTTATACAACATTAGGAAGATCAGGGCCTTTCTTTCAGAACATGCAACACAAATCCTTGTTCAAGCTCTTGTTCTATCCAGGCTGGACTATTGCAATGCTCTCTTGGCAGGTCTTCCAGCCACTTCTATCAAACCTCTACAGTTAATCCAAAATGCTGCTGCAAGATTAATCTTTAATGAGCCAAAAAGAACGCATATCACACCTCTGTTCATTAATTTGCACTGGCTACCAGTAGCTGCTCGCATAAAATTCAAGGCATTAATGTTTGCCTACAAAACCACCACTGGCTCTGCACCCCTTTACCTCAATTCATTACTTCAGAGTTATGTGCCCTCTAGATTTTTGTGGCTGCTATGCTTTAAAATTAAATTATTATAATCCTAATTCAAATGATGAAGGATTTTGAAAGTCTGACAGTAATCAGAGTTGAATACTGCCGTAAGGTTAACCCTGCCTGTTTTAAATGTTTTGAAATGATTAATAGTTGAAATCATTGGTTAGAAATTTTGAAAAGTAATAAAAAAATAATCAAATGTAATGTTACATTAATAAAGTAATTGAAATAGTTACACTGCTTATTACATTTTAAATAGGGTAACTTGTAACCTGTAACCTATTACATTTCCAATGTAACCTTCCCAACACTGATTAAAGGGGTCATATGATGCGATATAAATTTTTCCTTTCTCTTTAAAGTGTTACAAGCTGATTGTGCATAGATAAGATCCCTGAAGTTTGCAAAGACTAAAGTCTCAAATACAAAGAGTTATTCTTTATAAAAGTTAAGAGTCAGCGACACCTACCTAAAACGGCTCTTTCTAAAACGCCCCCACATATCTACCTCACTCTGTGGAAATATTGCCAATGCCGCCCAAATGTTCACGCAAAGAAAGAATGCGTGGTTTCAGTAACCGCAGTTAGTGTTGAAGCAGCATGTCAGGGAGACGCTGTGTGTTTCTAGGCGAAAGCAAAAGCACTTTATTTGGCCTTCCGAAAGTAGATGCATTAAGGAATCTTTAAGATTACTTACAACAGAACAGCAATGCAATTTTATGGCGCCAGTTTCGTGACTAGGAGAGGAGGTCAATTTGACTTTGCTATGACAATCTGGCGCTTCTGAATCAGCTACGGTTTTGTTAGTAGTTTAAGTATTTGCTAATGACTGTTCAAATGCGGAGTTTTGCGCATTGTGTGTGTGAGTGCGATCGCCGGCGAGAAGAGCGGAAGGTGAGAGAGAGAGAGAGCTGCAAGAGAGGGAGAGCGAGGAGGATGAGAGAGAGAGAGAGGGCGGGGGGGTACTCACAGTGGAGTCAGCGTCTTAACGTGGATTGTGTACTGCAAAACATACAGCTTCATCACTGTGTCTGTTCCGTAGGACTCTGTTCCCTGCGGGCTCTGTCTTTAAATTATTTGAAGATGAAGACTGCGATATGGTAATGGGGGTAAATTTCCGACGAGTTCTTGTGGTGTTCAGCCAATCACAATGCACTGGGTCAGCTGGCAAATCAGAGCAGACTGCGCTTATCAAAAGGCTTTGTTGAAAACGACGTGTTTGAGAGAGACGGGGCATAGAGAACCTACAATAAGTGTACAGTATTTGGAAAATAATGTGTTTTTTTAACATTAAATTATGTCAACATATTCTGTTACACCAAATACACAAAATAATGATCTTTAAAAAAGCATCATATGACCCCTTTAAAGCAAAAGGTGGTTCAACAAAATACTGACACAGGGGTCAGATCCTTTTTCCAACTCTGTGATTCAGTTTTTTAGATTTTTTTTCTGACATGTTGGTGTTATATCTTTCACTTGGATGTTATAAGTTGCATATAAGTAAATACAGCTAGATAAAGCAAAAACGGTCCTTTTACTAATGTTCCCTGAGATAAGGGAATGAGTGTTGCGTTGCATCGCTGATGCTTATAGGGGAAACTCCTTTTTACTTTGATACTGAAGCCTGATTTGTTCATGTTCCTGTAGCTGCACGAATCAGTGGTGCTTCCACTCGCCAAAAGCAGTGGAGTCGACTGCTATATAAGGCTCTCATTTCGTCATAATCTTTTGACTCAAGCAACAGTCATCAGAAACAAGGTTATATTAGTAACTGGAGTGTTCACTTTCGAACTGTCTCTACCGTTACGTAGCTGACACTTATGGGGAATACATCCAATAGCGCCATGCTATAAGCAAGTGCAGAACGAATGCACTCTGCGAGCCCAGCCCCAGAGCACCTATACTGAGGGCTCCTGTAAGCATGAGCCAATAATGAGACCCAAGCCGCTTAGGAAAAAGAGGGAACTGTGTCTGTCTTCATTTCAGGCAGCAAAGCAATAAAATGTGATTATTTTAAAGGGGGGTGATTCTTTTTTACCCACTGTAAATTGGCTAAAAAAGGAAACATTAAATATTATTTAAAAAAATACTACAAGTTCCACTAGGCCAACCAAAAAAGTATGGCATTTGCAAAAGCACTGCAGATATCGTTCAAATAAAATGCATGTGCATGTATTGGACTCATTAGGACACATTGTATAATGGGCCACCTCCATGTTAACGCCCATCATTTTGGAAAGGGATGTTTAAATATGCATTTCTCCACATACTGTTGGCCATGTAGCATATATGTGCATGTCTATACGCTTTCACTTTTTCCACTCCATCTCAATTTATGCATAGCAAATGCATAATGTAAACACATTTGTGCAATTCTGTCTCCCACTCACAGGAAATATTCATGACTAGATGAGCTTTTCAATGCCAGATTAGTGTATGATTTCAAGTGGTATGAATATTTTACGCCTCTGTTTTAAAAATGAATGAGTCTGTACAATTCCATTTAGCCACATATAGGGCAGGGCTTTCAGAGTGCTGGGCAGTGCTACTGTATTGGGACTTGTAATGACTCCCTGCCGGTCTTAGGATTCTTCACAATAACAGCACATGCCAGGCTCACCCCGTGCTTGAGCTTACAGTCAACTGTAGGAGGTCTTGTATTATAAAAGATTGCAGGGGTGGCTTATGGGTGTGTGAAAGAGAGTGTTTTGTGGAAATAAAATCCCTTCCCTCCCTATGCCCTTATTTCATTAGGAACAGCCGCCTATTTGTCTTTTTTCCATAATAGCGTAACACAGCCTTCTTTTCAGCGTAAAGAAGTTTAGATTCCAGCCTTAACCAGTGGGGGATATAGACTATTATGCTAATGTGATTACATGCATTATCTGTCCGAGTGCTCATGAGTATGATGCTGCAGCAGAGCCCTGGAAGTTTTGCTGTATGTACACATGATATTAGTTTGCAAAATTTCAAAGGGCTGTATTTTGCAGTCTAGAGCCCTCACTGAGATCCAGTGGTCTTTATACAGTTTGACACAATTCATACCCCTGTGGTGATGCAAGGTGTGAGTGTTCTTCTGTCAGATCAATGGCCAGTTCGATGGTGGGAATTACTCAAGCAAGGCTGGAAAAATAGTGCTGGTAGATGGCACTTGGCAGGGTTGAAGAAACAGCTACTCTTCGTGTTATCCATATCCGCAATGTGGGAGGATATCATAAGGTCTCTCTGTGCTTTTCCCCCGAACAGAATCAGAACTCACGGCACCATCGGTTCTCTGATCTTGGGCCAGATTTCAAGCTTTTTAATTCCAAGCCTAAGTGCTTGGGTGTTTTGAGGAGATTCTGCATTATATTTAATAGATAAGTGCCCTTTAATGTCTCTACCTGACTTAGGATGATCTCAGAATTGACTCTTGAGTGTTTTGCTCTTCCCAACAGGTATCTCATTAATTCTGTGGAATGGCTTGTACACAGTGGAAAAGGTCATCATTCAATGGACGCTACTTACAGAAGCGTGTTACTTCGGGGTACAATTTCTAGGTGAGAGAGATTTTTCTTTCTCCTGAGAACAGTGCTCCAAAAGCAGGGATGTGAGAATGGGAACTGACATTTAATCTTTATTCTACCTGTAATTAAGGGACATTTAGGCTTGAGGATAATTGATTTAAGCCAGTTCAGAATATTAGCAGGGCTCAATAGCAAGTTTTTTTTTACATGGTTTATTTTAAACCTATTTATTTTTATGTATTTTTATATTTGTCATGTTTTGTTCCATATTTAATGTTTTTTTGAAAGGTTATGTTTTATGATTGTGATGTGTGATTACCGCATGATAGAGGTAAGTTTATAAACTCTTGCTTGAAAACAATGCAAAGCATTATATTTGTAACCCATTCTCAAGATGCTTCCAAGACTAGGACAAGTCAATAAAACCTGATGAAATCTGTCCTGAAACACTCTAGCACTGGCCCTAGGCCTAGACCAATGGGCCATCCTTTACGTTTGAGCCCTGGTTAGCAGAGAATGTCTGGAATACTCATTGTTCTTAATGCTGTACTGCCCTCTTATGGCAACAAGCTCTCTTTAAAATCCAATCCAATCCATGCTTCAAAGGATTAGAAACAAAATTAACCCAATAAACCCCTAAAGTAAATGTTGAAGAAAGTGATTACACTTATGGTTTTTAGGACTGTCACATAATAAAAGTCTAGTTCTAACATTGCTGAAATATATGGTACATGCTTCTACTGGCACTTTATGCTTATGGTGCTTTTCCACTGCATGGTATGGCTCGGTTTGCGTTTCCACTGCAGTTTAGTACCGCTTTAGTGTGGGCGGGATTAGACATGTCGCCTCTACTGCCGTGACATCATCGTAAACACATCGATATAAACAAACACACAACAATGGAGCATATCGATGGAATGGTGTTCTTCATTCTCGGCATGTGGATGTTTTTAACTGCAAGACGAAGGAGTTTGTTTCAAAAGAAACACTGTACTTTTGAGACCACGAAACAGGCATTATTTTGTTGCTTTAAAAAAAGGTGCGCTATTTCGAAACAGTTGTGTTCGTTCAAAAAAGTTGCGCTCGATTCTCGCTGGCTGTGCTGATTTAATCTAGCAGGTCTAGTGTCTTGTGTCACAAGTTCAATGACGCAGGTAGTGACGATTCTCTCTGGCCAATCAGTGATCAGCAAGGTTTACACGTCACATTTTGCTAACGGTAAGGCTCGCTTGGAACCTCAGCCGAGGTGGTACTGAAAAAAGTATCAGGTACCAGGTACTGTACCCAGTGGAAACCCCCCAAAAAGCCGCTTGCTGGCTTACCAGCCCGTGGAAACAGCGCCATTTAGATTCCATTATTTCATTGTTTTAGGTATTTTTACTGATTTTACTTGGTTGTTTATTTACATAATATGAATCGTTTGTTATTGATTTATTTATTTATGTATTTATTTAATTTTTAGTTGTATTTTTATTTTTAAATACAATCCAGCCTGTCCCTTACGACATTGTTTGTTGCTACGGCATGCATTTCCAAAAGAGGACGGCATGTTGTTGCCTTTCATTAATATATTTCATTAACATAACATATGAGTTAAATATGTTTGTGAATTTAGTGTTGTAGCTATGCTGCATGGCACTCTTTTGTCTTTTGCTAAATGTCTGTGTATGCTTCAGACTACTACTTTGTCTGACTTTAAAATTAGTCTCTGTACTCATCCCCCCCCCCCCCAGGACGTCCACACCCTCTTGGAGATGGCACACTGTCCAAGGTGCATCGTTTCTTCTCAGTGATGAAACCTTCTTCCTCTTCATCACCTTGAGTTACTATCATCACCTCGGCCGGCGCACCAAAAAGATCTGAGGGAGGCCAGCTATTTGTTAGAAGGGTAGATTGGCGGCACAGAATGCTTTGAATACAGTAGCACCACTGCCTGGACCAAATGAATTTACACTTGACTGAAAATCAACCTCTGTTTGTGGGCAATTTCCATTTTATGTAAGTACAATATCTGGGTATTTACTCTCATTAGATACAGAGGGCCACAGATCATGACTGTTGTTTTTATGTTACATTATGTTACCTACAGTGGATATAATTATCTGACAGCTCACTTTTTTTGTAAATGCTTTTTCTGAGATTTTATTGTATGGAGGGTAGATTTATGGCACATTTGTACATGTCAGAGAATCCCAAATGTGTCAAATTAGTTTGGGAAGATGACTGTAATTCAGGTCATATTATGTAAGAGTTTAGTGAACTTTCTGTATGTCTGTATGTGGTGTGTTATTCTATTACAAGAATGTAATTTTAAAATGGTACTTGTTATATTTGTCAGGCACAATAGACACAGCATGGCACAGTGTACAACAACATACTGTATACTGCAAGACAAAGGGTAATACAACGAATAGCATTCAATTAACAAATACATACATTTTTTTATATATTACATACATAGGATTGTTACATTTACTTGTAGTTACTAACATTGCAAAGTGAAGACTTTGCAAATACATTCCTTTTGGATTTAGGTTCCCAACAGTACATTTTGGTAAGAATAACAGATGTAGTATTAAATGGCATTTAAAGTGTGTGTATTTCAGAAAGTACCTTATTAACTTAGTAGTTGTAAATGTATTACTGTTAGATCGTCAAATACAGCTTTGTGTGGCTTCACACAAAGAAATTCTTGCCCTACCTATTCAGATGTAACATTTTGCTGCTTTACATACCTAATGGACATTTACACAACAGTCACTAAAGTAAATAGTGCAATTATAAACTTAGTGCAACTCCCCTTTAAGACAGATTAAAAGATTACAGAGAATCAGTCATTTGAAAAATCCTTTGAGGGTTCAGGTGATTTTTCCATGTCTTCATGACATTCAAGATGCATGCTACTAATGGCTTTACTTTCACAAATGTATCTGTATATATTAAAGGGACAGTCCACCCAAAAAATTGAAGTGCAACATTTATTTTTATTTTGGTTCAAAACTTATATCTATGTTCTGTGGAACAAAAAAGGAGTATCGTAAATGTAGTAAATACAACTGTGTTTCAAGTCTCTGAATTCATATGATGGTTCCTTTGTGTATCGTCATTGACAGGGAACTTCAGAGAATTTTCTTTTTTGGGTGAACTATTCTTGTAACAACTGCCATTATGCACAACAGTCGTACATTTTCGAACTGTATGTGGTAAGATATGCTTTATGCCTTTAGTGATCATTGCATGAAGTCAACAATGCGGATCGATAGTAGCGCTAAAATGTAGCCCTTTTATAAAGATAAAATGTCAGGTTATATAAAGATATATTCAGTGAATAATACTTCTGTTCAACTTCCACAAAGTGTTTATTTAAAAATTGTTAGCATGTTGAATTTTATTCACCTCTTTATTGTCACTATGATGTAGCCATAACTGAGAATGTTGCATTTCTTTTATCATACTCCCTACATCTGGGCCAACATCAGCAAAAGTTAATTGTGAATAATCGTATACATGATTATTCTATCATTAGAACTAGCAGGTGTTATTCCTAATAGTATATGCTTCTATAACTGAACTGTCATTTGAGATGTGGACAGTCACACTGCATAGATCTCAGATATTGCTTCCAGAGAAAAACAAATGGCTTTATTCTAAAGGGAAATCAGAGGATCATATGAATATGTGCTTTGGAAACGTCAAGTAAAAACTGCTGTTTGTTTATTTAAACTTTGCATATCTCTTGAACTGTTTAGTAATAGTTAACTAGCAAAACAATGGACCATGATTTGAAGTCATAGCAAGTTCATGATTATATAGACTAGACAGTATATTTTTAGGTCACTTTTTGCTTTGTAAATATTTGAATGATTCCGGAATGTTTAACACTTTTTTTGTATTTTTTTAGGAAGATGATTGCAACGTCAGTTTTTAGAACGTTTGTTCTCATTTTTTGTTCTTTTATGTGTTTTGAAGGAAAAAAACACTCATGTATGACAGTTACGTATCTACTTTTGTAGAGAGACAGTGAATGTGCTTAATAAATCTATAATGTTTTTCAAATGGAAAAAGTATTCTTGAGTCATTGTCTGATTTCCACCCAGGAGCACTGATTCTGATAAGTAGCTAAAGGTGTTGAGAGCTGTGCCCAGAGCAGTTTGAAAGTTTTAAAATCGGGTGAGATCTAATAACCTATGTATTGTCACAAACATACTCCTAAAGCAGGGCTGGGCAACTTTGGTCCTGGAGGGCCACTGCCCTGCAGAGTTTATCTCCAACCATAATCAAACACACCTGAACCAGCTAATCAATGTCTTTAAGACCACTAGAAAGTTACAGTCAGGCTAGTTGTGTTTGATTAGGGTTGGAGATAAACTCTGCAGGACAGTTGCCCTCCAGGACCGATGTGGGCAGCCTGTCCCTAAGTATATCGAGCGCCACGAACTTCACAGGAATTTATATATAACTACTGGAAAAACAAAAACAATCAACTCTCAATGTGAATGGTGCTTTCTCTTTCAATATTCAATGTTATGATGACTTTAGGAGTGAGGAGCAGGTTGTTAGGGGTAGCTATGATTCAGCTTAAACTGGTCTGAATGTCCTGCTTGTGTTCGTCAAATAACGGGGTTCCCCTTTTTGGGACTTAACTTGTGTTTAGGCACATGCTGTTATCTATACATGCAACCCATTTGCACCAAGCGTTTCAGAACTTGTAAAAAAATAAACGTTGAGAAAAACAGAAAACACAAGGCAACTGAACAGTAAGACTTTTGGTGGTCTAACAATTATATAGTTCTCTAAGTAAAAATACTCAGTTCAACCAACCTAAATAGTGTAAATAGTACCACATTTCCATTTTAGTTATTTTACGAATGACAAAACATGGACTTATTCGTAGCAGTTTTCTGTCATTAAAATATATGATGTTCTCAAGAACATAATAATCTGCATGTCACCACCTTCACCTACCACCTGCCAACCCCCTCTACTCCCTCCTCCCCCACCATTAACCTGGTTAAGGGCTGTGTTAGAGATGTGAACCGGGTCTTCGGGAACGAAATTCGGAAAAGCTTCAGGCCAAGATGGTGTTTCACCCTGCCTGATAAAGTCTGCCGCTGACCAACTGGGACCCCATCTTAACACAGATCTTCAAAGATCGTTGGAGCTGTGTGAAAGTTCCCTGCGGCTCAAACGCTCTTCCACCATCATTTACGGTCACCAAAAAGCCAAAATCACTGGATTAAAGACGACAGACCTGTCACTCTCACATTTCTGTGGTAAGAGTCATTGAGAGAGGTCTGCCTATGAAGGAATCACGACCCTGCTGGATCTTTCAGTTGCTTACAGAGCAAACAGGTCTGGGGATGATGCAGTCAACATGGGACTGCATTAATCCTGCAACACTCGACAGACCTGGAATACGCAAAATTGATCCTATTTGGGACTTCAGTTAGGCTTCAATACATCTGCCTGACCTCTCTCAGGACTAAACTCACCAGGCTCTCGTGCCACCCCATTCTGTCAGGGGATCCACCAGCGCTCCTGACAGACAGACAGCAGCTAGTGAAGCTGGGAAAATACACATCCAGGACTATCACCATCAGCACCGGCGCCCCCCAGGGATGTGTACTCTCCTCACTGCTCTTCTCTCTCTACACGAATGACTGCACCTCTAAAGACCCCTCTGTCAAGCTCCTGAAGTTTGCAGACGACACTACAGTCATCGGCCTCATCAAGGATGGAGACGTGTCTGCTTACAGACAGGAGGTTAAAGCGCTGGCTGTCTGGTGCAGTCTCAACAAACTGGAGCTCAACACGCTCAAAACAGTTGAGATGATCGTGGACTTCAGGAGAAAACCCCCTGCACTCCCCCCACTCACCATCATGGACAGCACTGTGACTTGCAGTGGAGTCATTCCGGTTCCTGGGCACCACAATCTCTCAGGACCTGAAGTGGGCCACTCACATTGACTCCACTGCAAAAAAGGCCCAGCAGAGGTTGTACTTCCTTCGCCAGCTGAGGAAATTCAACCTGCCACAGGAGCTGCTTAAACAGTTCTACTCTGCTATCATTGAGTCTGTCCTGTGTTCATCCATAACTGTCTGGTTGGTTCAGCTACCAAATCAGACATCAAGAGACTACAACGGACAGTCAGGAATGCTGAGAGGATTATTGGTGCCCCTCTGCCCAGCTTCCAAGATCTTTACATCTCCAGAGTGAGGAAAACAGCTAAGACTCACACCCAGCCCACTCTCTCTTCGATCTGTTGCCTTCTGGTCGGCGCTACAGAGCATTGACCACCAGAACAGCCAGGCACAATAATTTTTTTTTCCCACAGGCTATATTCAGTCTTAACAATTAATTTTTCATAATTATACATCGTCCATCACAACTAGCGTAGTATATTTATATTAAACTGCACACTTTGTAAATAACATATCTGCACACTAATAAACATATCTGTACATTAATCTAAACAATTACATTTTTTCCTATACATCTATTTCTGTATATAGTACATTATTAAAAAAAAAAATTTAATTTTAATTTTTTTTATTATATTAGTTTTATATTAAATCCCTACTGTGTTATTCCTATGTATATCTACACTATCATGTATGTCTGCACTATTTTTGTACTTTCTTCTACACTGGAAGACTCCTGTCGTTAAGTCAAATTCATTGGTGTGTAACATACTGTAATCAAAAGCTCTTCTATTCTGATTTGATTCGAAATGTTCTAAAGCACATTGACAAAAACAGTGTTTTATTTATAGGTTCGTAAAAGACTGAAAATCCAGAATAGATTGAAGGGTTGAACATACTGAGCCTCAATACGTTACACCCCAATCTCAGACGGTGGCAATCAACAAGTAAAAAAAAATTATTAAAATCACTGCACAGTCAAAACAACTACAATAATGACAAACGACAACGAAAAAGTTTAAATGACGCCAGCAAACAGCAACACATAACCATAACAGTATCTGCTAATTTATTCTGCACAATGCATGTGGAACTCCCAAAGCCTTAAAGGGGTCATATGACGCTATTTAAATTTTTCCTTTCTCTTTGGGTGTTACAAGCTCTTGGTGCATAAAGAGATCGCTAAAGTTGCAAAGAATAAAGTCTCAAAAAAGAGATATTCTTTATAAAAGTTAAAAATCAACCACGCCTACCTAAAACGGCTCATTCTAAAACGTCCCCACATGTCTACATCACTATGTGGGAATATTTGCGTAATGCTGCCCAAATGTTCATGCAAAGAAAATAGGTGTAACTTTTATTCTCGCTGTAGTTTGTTGTTGCCGCCGCTGCCATGTCGTGAAAACGCTGTGTGCTTCGTTGTGAAAGCGAAACTACTTTGTGTGGCCTTCCAAAAGAGGGGCGATATCTGCTTCGTCATGGCCTGAGCTGATCCGTGTGGTCGCTGAGGAAATACATCAACTTTCGCGCAGTGGGATCACCGGATTGGCTTTCACCGTGAACGAAGCGGAGTCCAACCCGGGGTCGCCACATGTGGTTGCCGCAAGCATCACAATATGGTGAGGGACGTAACATTTTCTTTGAGGTATTTGGCCAATCACAACTCACTGGATAGCTGGCCAATCAGAGCACACCTTGCTTTTCAGACCGATGAGCTTTGTAAAAATCGACGCGTTTCAGAAAGGCGGGGCATAGAGGAGAAACAATAATGTACAGTATGTGGAAAATAATGTTTTTTGAACCTTAAACTGCATAAACACATTTCATTACACCAAATACACAAAATAATGTTCTTAGTAAATATATGACCTTAACAGTTCCGCAAGATAAATTCTTTGTTCAGAGTCAGACAACTGTGTTTGACTAGTTGGGACAACATTTGGGGTCAAACAACGGTTTTTATGTTCAATTCTGTTGGTCTAACCAGGATTTTTATGTAGTTTCAAGAAAAGTGAATTTTTTTAGTATTTGAGACTCAAAAGGTTTCATAAGATGGAATGCAGTTGGATTTTTTACAGTGAGCAGATGACATTTCTCAGATCGAATGCTACGTTCACTTCATTGACAAAACTGTTTGTTCATTTGGCAGGAATTGGTGCAGCCCATACAGAATTGTAAGATATATTGCCCTATAGCATATTGCCTTTTGAACATATTGCCAAACTTATACAGGGTTTCCCCGGGTCCTTAAAAAGTCCTAAACGGTTAGTTATAAATTACCGTGCCATAAAAAGTCTTAAATGGTACAAGAAAGTCTAAATTACGACTTCAAGACGTCTTAAATTTGGGGATCGAAAGTAGTTTAACAAAGGCTATGATTTTATTGAATGAATATGAGCACTGCACTTTTCAAAGTCGCACTTGCTTTGTGTACTGCGGTTGCCGGGGAAACTGCTATATTTCTGTCCTTTCAAGGAATTAGCATTTTCAATAAGCCCATCTACTGTTTTTGTTCAGACCAATGTGAAAATCGAAACCATCTATGCTGCAGTTGTAATGTGAAAATGTGGATCAACAGAAGGCTACTGCTAAAGCCTTATTAAAGAGTCAGCTGTGTCCCAATTCGCATTACTTATACTTGCCCTAAAAGTATGCGAATTGGACGCGCATAAATACTTAAGACACTAGATTCTATTTTATATTTGTAATAAGAATTATTGGAATTTGTATAATAATTTTTGACCATCTTGTTCTTGAAAAAATGTTTAAGGCTTGAAAATGTGAAGTTTATATTTATAAACTTTTGTTTTTTGTGAAAGCCTGTAGCCTGAATGAAAATATGTTTTTACAGTCATTTTACAGGTTAATATTTTACCATAGAACATTGCCTACCTGCTCAGGCAACTACATTTTCTAAATGGTATGTTATCTCTGGAGTAGAGGAAACTCTAGGTTATACATGTATAAAATCCCATTAATAAGAATTCTACGTACTTTAATATGTACAGTCATGGCCAAAATTTTTGGCAGCGACATAAATTTTGTGTTTTGCAAATTTAGCTGTTGTGGTGTTCATTCACATTGGTTCTAGATTATTGTGTAGAGTCATCAGATGCATTTTAAATAATTGCTAAAAACTTCATTGGCCAAAAAATGAACTTTTCACAAAAAAAAACAAATTTCACTGTTTTTTGATCCTGACACAAATGACCCGCTAACATTAATTGAATAATCATATCAGCAGCACATGTGAAAGTGTGAATGAGTACTAGTCAGGTTAATCACTATCATACTAATTAGATTGTAAGAGCAGACTGATGGAGGGAAGAAGCGCTTCCAATCATTGTGTTCTTGTTGGCAATGTTTACCTCCAAAGAAACACGTGCAGCCACCATCATAGCTTTGCATCAAAATGGCCTCACATGCAAGGAAATTGCTACAAAGAATATTGCACCTGAAAGAACCATTTACTGGATCATCAAGAACTTCAAGGAGAGTGGTTCGACTGCAGTGAAGAAGTCTTCGGGATGTCCCAGAGTGTCCAGCAAGCGCTAGGACCGTCTCCTCCTGAGGATTCAGCTACGGATTTGTCACCAGCAGTGCAGAGCTTGCTCCGGAATGGCAGCAGGTTGGTGTGAGAGCATCTGCACGAGAGTGAGGCCAGGCTTTTTTTTTTTTTTTTTAGACAAGCTGGTGTTCAAAGAAGGGCAGCAAAGAAGAAACTTCTCTCCAAGAAAAACCGTCAAGGACAGACTGAAATTCTGCAGGAAGTACAAGGATTGGACAGCAGAAGACTGGTGCAAAGTTATTTTCTCTGATGAAGCTCCCTTCCGACTGTTTGGGACATCTGGAAAATCGATTGTTCAGAGAAGAAAAGGTGAACGCTACCATGAGTCCTATGACGTGCCAACAGTGAAGCATCCTGAGACCATACATGTGTGGGGTTGCTTCAACAAGGGAGTGGGCTCTCTCATATTTCTGCCCCAAAACACTGCTGTGAATAAAGAATGGTATCAAAACGTCCTGCAAGAGCGACATCTTCCAACAATCCATTAGCAATTTGGTGATGATCCTTGCATTTTCCAGCATGATGGAGCATCCTGTCACAAAGCAAGAGTGATAAAGAAGTGGCTCAAAGATCATTATATTGAAATTTTGGATCCGTGGCCAGGCAACTCCCCGGATCTCAATCCCATAGAGAACCTGTGGTCAGTCCTCAAAAGGCGAGTGGACAAGCAGAAGCCCACAAATTGTGATCAACTCCGACAACTAATAAGGAAAGAATGGATCGGCATCAGTCAGGATCTGGCCCAATTGCAGAGCGGGGGGGGGAAAAAATGGCAAGGGGGGGAGGAGGGTAGAAGAAAAAGGGTCAACATGTAATATTACTCATAGATTTTTGCCACTAAAAGCCGTTTAACTTTTTATATGCTTATCATTGTTTTTCAGTATACAATAGAAACGTGGAAAAATAATCTACAAATACTGAAGCAGCAAACTTGCAAAACACAAAATGTATGTCACTGATTTTTTATGGTTTTATATGTTGCAGTATGTCAACAATATATATTTTATATATGCAACATATATGCAAAAAATCTGTATGTTCATATATGTTTTTTTTTTAAATGTTAAAATATGTGCCTTTATATTTATTGAGGGATTTTAGGATGGATATACATGTGCGTGACATATATATCCAATGCATATTTTTATGAAATAGATATGTTAATATGAATATTTTTCATAATTATATGTTTTACTTAATATGACGATATATATCAAATATGGAAATTAAATAGCCTAAACATATATTTGCATATTGAAGCTTAACTGTCCTGAATGTACTGCTTGTTTCTTGCTCAAGTAACTGTGGGTTTCGGGGGTTTCAGTTTTCTTTTACCTACATGCTGTAAATTATTTAGCATCCAAAAAGTTTGTATTCAGCAGATGGCGTTTCTAAAGTGAATGCTCTTTCACTTTCAATACATGTAGAACCAGTGTTGGGGTAACACATTACAAGTAATGGTAGTTATGTAATCAGATTACTTTTTTTTCAAGTAACTAGTAAATTAATGCATTACTTTTTATTTTACAAGAGAATATCTGAGTTACTTATTCATATAAGTAACACAAGTTACTTTTTTTTTTCCAGTTTATTGATTGACAGCTCTGCTGTCCTCATGTTGAGAGAAATCAGAAGATTTTACTGTAGTTCTAATATAAATATGAATATGCATTAATTCATATCACTCACAAAAAAAAAACAGATTCAGTATTCCTGCAATAATTAAATGTTTAACAACACAAATATCCTTTATGTATTTAATCCAATTATATCAACCAATGTCTTTGCTTCTGACCTTCAATGATCCAATTCAACCATAATAATAAGCAAAAATTACTCTAGACAACATTTGTGTGTGTTGTTTATTGCTGAAGTGTGTTGAAATGTCTTCTTCTGCATTCTACTGTACGGACGTAAATTTACATTTCCTTCAGCCTGAGGCGCATTCATTTCACTTTGTGTGAAAGGCTTTTATATTTGCCAAAAATATAACTTTTTTATTTTAAAAACAAACAAGCAAGCCCTGTCCAGATTTAAAAAGTAACGCAAACGTAACGTAACGCATTACTTCATGAAAAAAGTACACTAAGTAAGTAATTAGTTACTTTTTTATGGAGTAACGCAACACTGTAACGCATCGCTTTTAAAAGTAACTTTCCCCAACACATGCTGATGACCAAGTGCGAGGAGGGAGAGCAGATTTGTTAGGTAGCTATTGGTACAGCTCAGCTGTTCTGAATGTACTGCATGCTTCTAGCTCAAGTAATTGGGTAACTGTGGGTTTCGGGGGTTTCAGTTTTCTTTTACCTACATGCTGTCATTTTTTTAGTATCCAAAATATTTGTATTCAGCAGATGGTGTTTCTTAAAGTGAATGCATCTTTCACTTTCAATATTAATTGTTGATGACAGCTGTGAGCGGGGAGCAGATTTGTTAGGTAGCTATTGGTACAGCTCAGCTGTTCTGAAATACATACTGCATGTTCGAGCCAGTAATGGGGTTCCCCTCTGTGAAGGTTTCACTTTTCGCCACCCCCCCCCCCCCCTCCCCCTGTTTTGTTTTTGTATTCTTTGCAAGAGGGTCAACAAACATACAGCACCCATGCTACTGTAGTTACTTATTACAGTTGG
This sequence comes from Sinocyclocheilus anophthalmus, assembly GCA_018155175.1. Lineage (NCBI taxonomy): Eukaryota > Metazoa > Chordata > Actinopteri > Cypriniformes > Cyprinidae > Sinocyclocheilus > Sinocyclocheilus anophthalmus. The sequence goes on from JADLZN010008642.1 coordinate 61,622, forward strand.
GACTGTAGAAAGGAACTACTCTTAGAAGATGTCGAGAAAAACAGACATGTGAGACTAAAGTGTCAACAGTAACTAGTTAAAACCAGTTCTTTCTAGCCCAGCGGTTAATATGCAGGATGTAGGCTACTACGTATGTGCAAGAAAATTAAAATGCCATAAAAGGCACTTCAAAAGCATTTCATATGCAGTCTAGTTGGAGATGAATTAAGCAAAGTAAATGTAGCAAAGTAAAACAGTCGGTATTGGTTCTCAACGTTTGTTACAGATTTATTTTCTTTTACACTTTTGCTGAAATGATTTTCAAGCTTCTGATATGTCTGTACCGTCCTCTAGCAGCCTACTAAAAGTGCTCGAGTAGCGTACTGCTATAGGCTATCTTCCTGAAGTGAAAGCGACCTGGCCAGCGTTAAATAGGCTACACCAGATTAAATTGGGTCTAAAATATATATTCGTTTAGGATCACCTGACACATTTCCAGGGCACAAATAAGAAAATAAGGTTAATTTTGTTTGTTAAACGTTTAAATGTAATGGTGATGAATTTTAAAGATATTCTGTGGATGTCTAAGCAGTTCACTGAGGCCCCCAAGTGGACAGTGGCTCACCGGTTGAAAACCACTGTTGTAATGTCAATAAAAACCACTTGGTGGAGATTGTGAGTAGTCTTTATCCTACAACTCCAGGCTGCTCACTGGCACTAGACTCATTAACGCTGGACGAGACGCTCAGCTGACATTTATTCTACTATTCTCATTTTCCCATCCCGACACTATACGTGAGTATTTTTTGAAAACATAACCTTTTATGTACTTAATGTTGTATATCTTATTCTGAATATTTCGGTTACACATCTCACACGACTGAAGATTGGAGACTGAATGAGAAGTTTAAATAGACAGTCATGAGTTGTCTCTGAATTTCTTTTCAAATGTTTTAATATCACGGTCAGTTTTAATGTTTTGGTGTGTCATGTGTAACAGATTTTCTGTTAGCAGTTTGTGTATTAATGCAGTAATGGTGAACAGAGTTTACAATTGTCGCTTTTTCAACTGTCCTAAAACTCTATTTCACTTTACTAGTTTGGATTTAATTTCCTGTTCATAGTTTACTTCTATAAAACATTTTGAAAACATTTCAAGGGTTGTTTATTCTCCTATTCACTGTCATGATTTCGCTTTCAGTTTATAAAAATGTGATCCTTGAGCTGTTATTATCAGTCAGGATAAGGAGTGTTTACAATGTCCTCAAAATAATTTACTTGTTAGTTTTGTTCAGGGTTATGAAAAATCCCGTTTTCCTCGCCTGCACAGAGTCTGTCTATGGTTTTTTAGGGAGCTCTCTTTGTGAGGATTGGTTAATTCACTGGTTATGAACTGTAATATGAGATCTGTCGAATGTAGGTCAGGTCGGTTTACAACTGTAAGTGATTTGGCAAGAGAATTGAAATAGACTTTTTCTGTTTGGAGGGGAATAGGAATTTGATTGACACATTAACTGTGTAGTTTGAGTCTGTCTTTGCTACAAATTAGGTTCTATGATTTTGATGATTGGATTAAAGGGATAGTTCACTCAAAAATAAACATTCTGTCATTACTTACTCACCCTCAAGTTGTCCAAACCTGTATGTTTCTTTCTTCTGTTGAGAATGTGGGTAACCAAACAGTTGCTGGTCCCCATTGTCATTCATCCATAGTATGGAAAAATATACAATGGATATTGATGGTGACCAGAAACTGTTACGTTACCAGTATTCTTAAAAATATCTTGATGTTCAGCAGAAGAAAGAAATTCATACAGGTTTGGAACAACTTGAGGTTGAGTGAATGATGAAAGAACTTTCATTTTTGGGTGAACTATCCTTTAAGTTGACTACAAATCAGTAACCTAAGTTACAAAATAATGCATCAATAGCCTAATAACAGTAATACATGATACTTTTATCACTTTACTGATTAGAGTCAAATTTGTGTGCACAAGCAATGTGCATGCAACATAACTAAATCTGAGTTTCACTAGAGTAATGTCTAAACAATAACACTTTCTTTTGAGTGTACAGTTCCAGTTTGCCCTCATTCCATTAGGTGATGTGTCAAATGAACATCGGTTCCTCCCTGTTGTTAAAGTGTTATTGTTTTTTAAAACCATAGTCATCATTCATCATAAAACCTGTCAATTTTAATAACCTCTCTGGGCCATTTTAGTAGCTTGCACAGCCCACTTTAACACGACTGGTGGCATCAAGTTGGTCTTTGTGTTCAGGTGGAGAGATTAACCGTCCTAATGAATGTACGCCTTGTTTCTGCCTGAAGTAACTGACTAGGCCATTGGCCCCTGTGGGCTTCCCCTTATTTGGGGTTTCACTTTTCTTTTTCCACATGCTGTGAGGAGTGAGAGACTGTTTAGTCTCTCAAGAGGGGACACTCTGCACCCCTTCATGCCAGCCCGCTTGATGGTTACCATAGCAACCTTTTTGGCATGCGCAAGTTCAAATGAAGTTGTCGTGGAAATGACAAAGACTAGAAGGTCTTAAATCATTGGCTTTAGGCTTCATTTTGTAGCTTAACCGATTGCAAGTAAGCTCAATTACATTATATAAAGCATACTTGCTCAATCAGCAAAGATGTTTGTAGTTTTAATAATAGACTCCATGACACTTGACGCACTTCTATGTTTACTTTGGATGGTAAAGTTGCCGCACCTCTAGGGATGTCATTGGTTTGGTGGTTACTTCAAGGCTACAGTGGGCTCCTGAGTGTGCAGAGTTTCTCCTTTTGTTCGATTTGGAAAGCGTAGCTGAAAGCTGCCATTGTCGTGGTGGGTAATTAAAGCTGGTTCTATCTCTGTGAGTGTGGGGGAGGGTGGTTGGAGAGTGAGGTGTGGACTAGAGCCCTAGTGTACACTGGGTAGATGAGCTGAATGCTGATGAACTTCAGAATGAGTGCTGAGCCTGCCTTTCCTCAAAGGATCATTTTAATTGCTTTTAAGATACTCTCAAACAAGTAATTGCTTTTAAGATTCTCTCATTTCGCAAGCTTTGCTTTGCTTTTCAGGTGATTTAAGGTTATTTTGTTATTTCTGCTAAAGCAATTTCGGCAATGAAAGAGATAAGATAAACTACTACTGATGAACAGGTCCTGTTAAATATATATTGCCATGTCTCTCCCTGTGGTGGTGTGCTGGCCTAATTCAAATTTTAGTGCATTGTGACACACTTTTTATCTGTCTGACTGAGCTCGGATAAGTTACATGTGTGTTGACATAATAGCTGTGACCTTCCTATGTGGTACATCAGCTCAATGCTGACCTTGATCAGAAGCACAACTTCCGTGCTTTCATCAATGTTGAATTTGTTTACAACCCTTTATGTTTGTCTAATGTAAGACATAGTACAGACATTAGGACATGCACGTAAGGTAAAAAAATAAGGCCTTGTTTCACTCTGCAGAATGAGGAGGAATTGTAGGTAATTTGATTCCACAGACTTCTGTTGCATGGGACATATCAGCATCTGAAAAAAACATTACAATCTCTCCCATGGTAGAAAAATATGAGAGATTTTTAATTGAGCTGTTTGGCCTCTGCTCAGCAGCACTGTGATTCTCTCTTCAAAACTAAATTGAAACAAGCAAGTTAAACACGTTTTAAATTGCATTCCTGTCTCACAAGATTAGTTCTTCATGAACTGATGAAAAACTAGAAGTTCATGTAAGTTTGCTTGTTAAGTTTGAATAAAATGCTTTTCTTTCTGTTACACAACTTAAAGAAAAAGATATATATATATAGAAAAGAAACAGCCTGAAACGAAGACGGGGACAGTTTTTGATTAATTCAGCTGTATTCACTCAGTGCAACTTATAATATTCAAGTGAAAGATGTAACACCAACATGTCAGAAAAAAACAAATAAACAAAACAAAACAGAAGTTGGAAAAAGGATAACCCCCCCTCCTAAAAATGACTTGTAAACTCAATCAGGTGTAGCTTATCACCTCCTCAATGGCACACAAAGCCATTTGACTTCAACTTTGATCAGTTGTGATCAGTTTCAGTCCTAGGTAGTGCAACTGAAGCAAACAATCAACTATGAATGGCAAAGCACTGTCAAAAGTTCTCTGGGATAAAGTTGTGGACAGGCACAAGTCAGGAGATGGATACAAAAAAAACTCTTTAATTTTTATTTTTTTTTATCAGCGCCTAGAAGTACAGTGAAGTCTATTATTAAGAAGTGGATGGTATATGGTACAACACAGAACCAGGGTAGTTATTTTCTATACCCACTGTGTATATCTTCAATGTGTATGTCTTCAATGTCACATGATCCTTCAGAAATCAGACTAATGTAAAACATTTATCATTAACAATTTTGATAACAGTTGTGCTGCTTAATATTTTTTTTCAGGATTCTTTGATGAATAGAAAGTTCAAAGAACAGCATTTACATGAAATAGAAATCTTTTGTAACTGTATAAGACTTTCCTCTTTCCTCTTTGATCAGTTTAATGCATAAGCCCCCATAAAATTTTCTGCTGCTTATAGTTTATTGATACTCCCAGTCAAAGGTGATATTTCACTGTAAAACATTTAGCCAGGGTTTAAGAGGTTCTTCAGATGTAGTATCTCTTGTCTTGTATAGTATCTCTTTGCTCCAGCAATAGTGTTTTCTTCATCTGTGGCCTGATCTGCTTTGTGGTGTTGCTCTATATCTGTTTATCATCACTCACAATTATTTCGCCCTCTCTGAGGTCACTGATGTGCCAAAGTGCACCATGCTGCACACCAACAGGCTCACAAATAGCACGAGAAGCCTGCTAATACTAACCTATTAATGATAGCTGGAATGTGGGTCATCGTCAAAAAACTGTGGCAACAGCCATCACGCAGTCCAGAGGAGAGTATTGATATGATCCTGTGGAATTTAGATATGTGTACTCCATAGATTTTTCTGATGATGACAGCATGCTCTGTTTGAAAGCAATTGGGAGCAATATTGAATATTTAAACTGTAGCAAACATGTATTGTATATTATTCTGTGTGCGTGATGAAAACTATCTTTGATTACAGATTCTGTTTTTTTTTCTATTTAACTCTCATCACTAATCCTACAAAAAAAGTTATTGTAATTCTTACAGCTGTCTGTTCATTTCACTGAATTAAACATTGTTATGCTGCCCACTTGCCTTTTCTCTTAATCGGTGTCATGTATCATATACACTGATCCTTAATTTACTGCTGTTTCCCTGTTTTGGGTTTTTACAGGTCAACAAAATGGGGAAAGGATGCATCGCTGCCACCAAGTACTTCCTGTTTCTCTTCAACTTAATCTTCTTTGTAAGTTTCACTTTTTAGTTTTTAAAGAACAAGTTTAGTTGTTTCAATCATTTGAGCTAGTAAACTGTTAATATAGGTTAATGTTAATTTTTAAATATTCTATTGTTCATTTATATTATTTTCGAACACATTAATGTTAATATGTAAAAATTAACATTACAGAAAATAACAAACAATCAAGTTGATCCTTATTATAAAGTGTTACTGCATTAGGTATGCTCTATAACTGTTCTTGGAACATTCTACCAATCCTTTTCCCAAGCCTGTTTCTTTTTCTTTTTTTTTAATAAAATATGCTCTTTAGCTCAGTCACAGCTGATGTCCCAGTTTTCTTAACATTAGTTTAACACTAATATTCATTGAATCAGGTCTCACATTCATTGATGAAAAAACACGTTTATTAGTTGTAGTTGCACCATAGCAGTCTTGCACCGCTGTCACAAGAATGCACTCTAGTTATGATCCAGATGAAGTGTTTTCCATTTGTTACCCAGACAGTTTACTCTTCTCCATCTCAGAGAGAAACAGCCTACTCTCCCTTGTGATCCTTGGGCTTGTTCCATGTTGGAAAAAATTTAAATCTCTGATCCAAGTTTATTCTCTGCAGGCCTGGGTGCTCAGGCTCAAAGAGTGCAGGAAGAGCCCAATGATTAATTCCAGCCATTTGTAACCCAACTTGTATACTTAAATACATGTTTAAATGAGCCCAGGAAAATGTTTAAGGAAGTCAAATATATGACAAGAACATCAAGAGAAGAAGGTCTTATATTGGTGAAATTGATGTGTTCTGATTGGCAGTTGTCATTTTCTTGTCTTTGCATTTACATTTATTCATCACAGTAGCAATTTTTTATTATTCATCCAAAGCGATTTACAAATGAGGAATGACACAAACAATTTGTTATAAGAGCCCACAATATTTGCAGGACACAAAGTTTACATTAGATTACTAAACAGAAGCGAAACACAGAGGAGAAAGAGAACAATTTTTTTAAATATCTAAATAAATACATTTTAGTAAAAATACATTCTATTCTGAATATAATTAAAAAAAAAATAATATTTACAATATTATTTTAAATGATATATAACACATTGACATATTACTATTTATTGTATTATTTATAATTTTAATATTTTGTCTGTTCATGTTGTAGACAAACATTGGTTTGATTTAAATAAAATAATCCTTCAAGGAAGTGTTGCTGGGTTTATCTTTATCGCTGTTTATTTCCACATTTCGATGCACTTTATTTGTGAAGTTGCACCAGAATAACTAAAGTATATGTATGCAGAAATCATAACCCTTAGTCAAAATAGGCTTAAACAGCATTTTGACAAATTAAGGTACATAATGCGAAATCGAGGAACGAACTGGCATGTTCATTTGATTTTTTTTGGGGGGGGAGATTGAAACAGCTTGCCAAATTGAGCTTTTTGGAAAAGATTGCTAACAGTTTACTGTTGCACAGGTTTTTCAAACCTAAAAACCTGACCCCCAATCCAAGAATGCAAAAGAACTTCACTGTGAGCATAATGGGGTCTTTAGTGCCCCACCATGCACCCCTAAACCTTGCCCCCCAGCATGTGCCCTGGTGTTAGACATAAGGAGAGGAGATGGGGCGCTTGTCCGAGTGGGTTTAGGGAAGGCTGTGGTGTTCTTGATCTCATGGAACATCCGCTGAGCTCCCCCTCCCCTCCTGCCACTGCCACGCAGTAGCACAGCCCAATCAGTCCCAGATGTGAGCTGAGAGCAAAGCAGAATGAGTCTGGAACCCCACAGTTAGAAATGAGGTTCATAGCTTCCTATGGGCCTGGATTAGTGTGTTTGTTACATACTCGTGCACACGCAAGCACACAACCTTCCTGTCGTTCAGGGAACACATCAATTCTAGAGTTTCCATCTTTAGCGCTGTCTAAGAGATTTGGAGTGAACAAGTTGCAGCTTGTAAACTGAAATGTGGGGCCCCTCGTTCCTTCTCCTGTCCTGCAGCACATGATTAATTCTCTCCTTCTTTTTTCTTTCCTCTCTCTTCCTCTGCCCCCTGTCTATTCCTTTTTGTCTCTCGACAGATCTTCGGCGCTACGATTATGGGATTTGGACTGTGGATCCTCCTAGACAATCAGAGCCTCATTGCGGTGTTGCGTAAGTGTCTGCATAAAATGTGTGCAACTAAGAGAAAATCATAAAACATCATGCAGACAAACAAGAAGGAAAATTATGTTCCTAATTACCTAAATCTACTGGCCATTTTCTCTGGGATGGTTTAAAATACATTCACATTAATCTAAAAGGCTATTTAATGACCCATGGGAGAGTTCCTTTGCTGTTGGTTGGTTGGTTGAAGTAAAATCCAGAGGAAGTGATGAGAAGAGTTGGTCATCAGTCTTGTCTTTTTATGCTCTTATTAGTGAAGTTTTATCCTGTTCTACCTTTGAATAAAACATCCTGGGCTCATGCGCCAGTGACTCAGACCCACTTTTACATGGGCCATCTGTCTCTTGTTTCATTTTGTTTGATGATCACCGTTAGTCTCGTCTTAAAGTGTATGATTCAGGCTTTTGGACAGATTGTCTATGATGGGCTCTGTATTTTTCATCACCCCACCCCTGCACACTTCTGATCTGTTTTCTATCCCAGAGGCCATTGCAGGGAGCTCTGGGTCATTGGGTCTGGGTCTTATAGACACTGCCAAACAAGCTAGAGCTACATGTTCACAGCTGGCTACGGATCAGCTATTGAGTTCACAGCTCTGTGGCGAGCCAGGCAGGGCCTGTGTGTGACATAGCACGTCTGAGGCAGTGTGCAGGTGCTCCCTCGCTGCCACACAGGGCTCTTTTAGCGACTGTCTCATTAGCATGCATCACGTCAATGCTCAGATCAGGCCTCTCGTTGCATTAGTCATTGGAAAGAACAAATTAACACTAGTGAGCAAGTATATGCAACGAGGGAAAAGAATGACCCTATATCTGCCTCTGACACTTAATTCCAAGTGGTCTTAATCTATACTGTAGTTCAAAAGTTTGAGAACGGGAAGATTTTTAAAATGTTTTTCAGAGAAGTCTGTTATGTTCCTCTAGGCTGCATTTATTAAATCAAAAATGCAGTAAACAGTAATACTGTGAAATATAATTACAATTTAAAATAACTATTTTCTATTTAATATATTTAAAATGTAATTCATTCCTGTGATGTCACATGATCCTTCAGAGATCATTCTAATATGCTGATTTGCTGCTCGAAACATTTCTTATTTTTATCAGTGTTGAAAATAGTTGTGCTGCTTTAGATTTTTGTGAAAACTGTGATACATTTTTTTCAGAATTATTTGATTACTATTTAAGAAAGTTTAAAGAATAATAGTAAAGTTAATAAAGTTGATTTAAGAACACAGTTTGTTTGAAACAGAAATATTTAGTAGCAATGTAAAAGTCATTACTGAGACTTTTGATTTAATGCAAATTTCTGAATTGTAAGTAATAATTTCTTTAAAAAAAAAGCAACTTTTGATCAGCAGTGTTTCTCAAAGCAAGTGCCAACATAATTACTGACAAAAGTGGTCAATAATGAAGGGTTTTTGATTTCATCAATAAAAAAGCACATCATGAAGATTAATAAATGCTTGTAGTTAAAAAATACTGTTGACGAAAATATGGTAAAAGACAAATACAGCAAGAAATTAACTCTAAAATCGTTTTGAAAAGGAAAATCCAAGAAAGAATATGAATGCTTTTAATAATCCTTCAAAAATGTTGTGGATTGACTCACTTGAGTGGCACAAAATGAAACTGAACAGTGAATGTACGGTGGTTTAAATTTAATATATAAAATGTTTGAATATTTACCTTAATTTTGTTCTTTCTCATATACAAAAATTAGAGGCCATTTTAATCCAAGTAAAATTGATTAAAATAAATGAATATGACATGACAACATTTTATTTTAGTCTGCAACATAAGGTTGTGTGAAAATGAACACTGCTTAAAATGCACTGAAAGTCAACCATTACAGTAGTTGACTTGGAAAGATCATGGCATTTTAAAGGTTGTCTTGCAAAATGTAGTGTGTCTGACCCAAGACTTGAACCCAGTCTGAGTGGCTGCGCCATAAAAAGGTTTTTGTTTGATTGATTGTTCAGAGCAGAAAACTGATTTTAAAAAGCGCAGACTCACACCATAGCATGACACCAACGAATTTGCGAACCTCTTGTATTCCTCCTTTGCATGTCATAATTCATCTGACAGACACATTCCTGCAGTGCACAGCGGCTGCTGGATGTTTTTTGGGACTCCCAGCCATGCATACAAACAGTGAGCCCATCGTTAAAGAAACAAACAAGTTTTCTAAACATCATTGTTTTTCTAATACAGATGCCAGTGGCCTTCACTGCCTCAACTGATCCCTAGAGGATTTTCCTGTTTCCGTTAGACACCATTAGGCACTTTACCAGCATGGGATGGTTTGAGATTTACAGTACTGAAGCTACAAAGGCCTACACATTCAAAGCTGAAATGCAGACACATGTTTTATGCTTTTATTTGCAATGTCACTGCCCATTCTTGGGGTTTGGGCACTGGAGGGAATAACTGAAACAGAATTGTTGCGTTCATTGCAACTGGTTTCCTTAGCCAAATGCTTTGAACTTGGTTTCTGCTGAACATAGTGGTTGAACTTAAAAATACATTTGCTTTGTTAAGGAAATAGGTATTGTTCTTTATTCTGCTATTGTTTGTGGGTTTGTTATGGTGACAGAGAATTTTGATAATACTTACCACATGGCACAAAAGAACCGTGTCTCACTATTTTTATATTTTTTTAAAATCATATTAAAAGCTGTTTACCAATAGTTAAGTCAAACATTTCAGAAAAGCCAACTGCTGTGAATCTTGTGAGAATTTTTTCGCAATGAACAGAATGGGCTGAAATGATTCCAAATAAGATAACTCACTTAACATTGTTCCTTAGGATGCTGGATTTGCTTGCTTACTAAATGCAATCCGCTGGTTCTCAGTTTCCAGCTTTTGGGTTTCCCAGTATCCAGTTCTCTCTTAATCATTAATTACTGAATAGTCTAAATTATGTAAGATGTAGACAGAGCCTTCTCAACCGTGTGAAAAGATGAACTCATTCTGTTATTTGTGCTTTGACGCATGCTGTAATCATCAGAGTCGAGATGGTCATATCATCTAAGTGCTTGGTTTCGTAATGATGATTACATCGGGTCACATGATGGGCCATTGTATCCTCTGCACCCACAGTCACACAGACACTGTGTTATTGTTTGCAAGGCTGTCTGTGGTAATGTTGTTTTTGCTGGGGAGCCATTGAGGCATTTTGAGGTAGGATGATATGACAGAGGCTTTTCAGTCAATACACATGAAAGCCTGATTGAAGCAGGACCAGAACACAGTTGGAGAATGTGCTGCTGCTTTGAGGTGAAGCCACAGAATGTCTGAACCAACTGTGTACAGTGAGCATCGCCCGGTATTATAGGCCATTATGTCTAAGTCAGGATCGCAAGGGAGACTTACCAACCCCATCTCAACATTACACAATGCATATTCATGAGGACAACCCGAGACTGTAATTACTGGTTAGGGGTATTTGAGAACAAAATTAGTTTTTGGTGTGCAAACTGACCAGCAATAGTACATTGTATTAACACTTTAAAACAAGGTTTGATAAGGTTACATCATTTATTAATCTAGGTTAATGTTCATTTATGTATATATGTTATTATTTCTTGTAAGCGTATGTTAATTTATACAACTTGAAATGTTAAAAAAATTTTGTTTAAAAACTGTTTAAAAGTTTTTGATCGTTGTTTTTAAAAAAAATTTTTTTCATGTTTTTAAAATAAGTCTCTTATGGTCACTAAAGCTGCGTTTGTTTCAAAAATATAGAAAAAAGTATTACAAAAGATTATTTTGAAAGATTAAATTAAATTGAAATAATGGTTTTCTATTTTAATGGTTTAAAATGTAATTTATTCCTATGATGGTAAAGCTGAATTTTCATCAGACATTACTCCAGTCTTCAGTGTTACATGATTCATCAGAAATCATTCTAATATGCTGTTTTGGTGTCTCAAAAACATTTGATATTATTAATGTTGAAAACGGTTTTCTGCTTAGTATTCTTGTCGAAACCATGGTACTTTTTCAGGATAGAAAGTTCAAAACAAACAGCATTTATTTGAGATAGATTGTTACAAAACAATGTAAAAGTCTTTATTGTCACTTATCAACAATTTAATGTCATTGCTGAATAAAAGGTAAAAGTAATTTCTTTAAAAAAAAAAGTCGCACTGACCCCAGAAATGTAGAAATTAGCATAAAACAAGATTAATAATTGCAAAAGCACTTTTCATTGCTATTTCATGTTAACTATTGAATTAACCATTTTTAATGTATAGAAAGTGTTACCAAAGTGTGGAAAATAAGGGATGTTTACTAAATCACTGCTCATAAACACAATTATGATTAGGTTGTAACCAGGATTGTGTTTGTATTTCTCACTAACAGAGGATTCATCCATGGTCCTGAAGGTGGTCTCTTATATTCTGATTAGTGTGGGCTCATTCTCCATGCTTCTGGGATTTATGGGCTGTCTGGGGGCCATCTATGAGATCCGCTGTTTGCTTGGAGTGGTAAGACGCATAATTGCAACAATGTTTAGCACTCTTTTTACCATCTTTCCTAATTTAGTTGCTTTCCATTTTTGTAAATCACATGCTTTTTCGCATGCAAACTCGAAGTACAAAAGGAACTTCTGCTCTCATGTGTAAATTTGCTGTGCTGAGCGGTTCAATGTCACATGACCCGAGCAGACTGGCCTGAACCAGCTGTTGCATTTCTGTTGCACATATGTGCAGGCTGTGCAGTACATATGTGAGACTGACATATGTGGCGGGGCGTGCACATGGGTCTGTGATATCTTAATCCACTGTCTTTTTCTCTCTTTACAGTACTTCACCTGTCTATTGCTCATCCTCCTTGCTCAAGTGGCTGCTGCCATTCTCATCTTCTTCCAGCGGGACTGGGTGAGTGAGTCAGCGCTCTTATGTGGCTACCATTATAGTTCACTCAAAAAGGAAAATGTGATCATTTACTCACCCTCATATCGTTCTGAACCTGTATGAATTAATTTCTTCTGTGGAACACAAAACAACATATTTTGAAAAAGTGTTTTTGACAGAATTTTCATTATGAGGATATAATGACAGAATTTTCATTTGTTGGTGCACCATCTCTTAAAGCCTGGTATCAAAACACTTTTTGAGGGCAAGACACTTAGGGCTAGTATGCATATTAAAATATTTTGGAAAAGTTGAGTTCAGATCTCTATGTGTTCCATTTGCTAGCTAGATTTCATTGTGAAGGTTTTGTTTAGATTTCTGGAACAGCTTGAAAAGAGGTCAAGAGAATCAGTGGCTGAAAATGAAAATATACTGCCCCCTATTGCATATACCAAAAAGTGTGTGCATTTGAGGATAGCTGTTGTTGAACAGACCTTCACCATGATGACCCATGAGAAAAATAATCACATGTGTTAGACACAGGATGAGGACAAACGCACACATACACTTCTGCACCCTCCACCGAGGTCAGCCAGCCGCGAGTGTCTCTGAGGATGCTATAGGAAGCATCTGAGCAGGATATGCAGTAAATCATAAAGTATTTGGAGCAAGTAGATAATAGATGTTTTCCTTGTTGTATTTGTTTACCTGTCATCTTGGACATAATTACGAACCTGTTTGGAGACAAGAAGAGCATGCAGTTGAAGATTTGCTTCCAATATAAATGCAACACATGCTTCTCTTATGGGAAAAGATTTGTGCGAAACAAGTGTGTTTGAACTTCCATTTTAGTAGCTTAGTAACAACGGTTTCCTCAGTCAGCAAAGTGAGTCTCAGGTTAAATACATGGGTCTGGAAAAATAAACCATTAACCCGCTTAACTCTCGTTGCAGTTGAGGAAGGAAGCAAACGAAATTGTGTCCCAAGTCGTGGTGAACTACCCTGGACAGAACAAAACCACAGAGCAGGCCTGGGACTACCTCCAGAGAACAGTGAGTTGAGAATGGGCGTAACTCATACATTGTCTTTAATTCAGACTAGAGACGTATATTATACGTATGTACTGTATGTATTTGAATGTATTTCCATGAAAACCACTCGGTTTCAGTGGGAGGTTCAAGCTCTGGAATGTAGAAATGCTTGTTGGGTTGACAGTTTAGCCTTTCAGAACTGACATTAAGGCTGTTGACTGTTCATTTGCTTATTTAAAACACCATGTCAGTGACATCTCAAATAATGTAAATACATTTTTTGCACTGGAAAAGTGTATTAGGCTGAATACTGCATACATTTTAATGAGAAATTAGTGGGTCGATGTGCTAATTATAAATGATTAAGATGTTAGTGGGTTGAATAATCCTGGTTCGTAGTCAAGCCAACATTGTAAAGTACTTCATGCCCTGTTGTTTCTTCTCTGTGTGTCTCAGATGCAGTGTTGTGGCTGGAATGGACGTGAGGACTGGGACGCCAACCATATGATAAAGAATAATTCGCTGGATTTGTACCCATGCTCCTGCCACAATGCTTCCCTCCCACCACATAATATGGCTGATAGCGGCTTCTGTCAGGTCACATCTAATGATTGGCCCGTTTATGACATGGTATGGGAAATATTGGTTATCCATTAATCATTTTAATGTGATAAGTAAGTCTCAGTTTCTCCCTAGTTTTTTGTATAATTCTTAAAGGGGTCATATGATGTTGCTAAAAAGGACATTATTTTGTGTATTTGGTGTAATGAAATGTGTTTATGCGGTTCAAGGTTAAAAAACACATTCTTTTCCAAATACTTTACATTATTGTTTCTCCTCTATGCCCCGCCTTTCTGAAACGCGTTGAATTTTACAAAGCTCATCGGTCTGAAAAACGAGGTGTGCTCTGATTGGCCAGCTATCCATTGCGTTGTGATTGGCAGAATACCTCAAGCATGTGACGGAAATGTTACGCCCCTACCATACTGTGATGCCATGTCCCGGAGCGATGAGACAAAAACATTAAAACCGTTATAAACGAGGCATTTGTTGCATCCAATGGGGACATAATTACGGATTATAATGACTTATACTGTGTTTTTACACGTTGCGTTGCATCGCGCCGAGTAAACATAAAACCATGTCTGCATTTGGGATCGGAGAAATGACAAACAACAAGCGCTACTCTACACTGCTCAAAACTCGCGTTTGAATTATTAGTGGCAAATCTTCCCACATCTGAGTATTAGACATGTGGGGGCGTGTTAGAACGAGGTAGGCGTGGTTGACTCTTAACTTTTATAAAGAATATGTCTTTGGATTTGAGACTTTAGTCTTTGCAACTTTACAGATCTTCTTTATGCACCAAGAACTTGTAACACTTCAAAGAGAAAGGAAAAATTTAAATCGCATCATATGACCCCTTTAAAGTGTTGTTGAAGTGATAGTCCACCCAATGAAAATTTGGTTCCAAACCTGTATGACTTTCCTCCTTCTGTGGAAGCCGAAGGGGCTATCTTGAAGAATATTAGTAACCAAACAGTTTTCATTCCAATTGACTTCCATTGTATGGCCAAAAAATATGATCAAAACAATTGGAACTGAAACTGTTTACCAAAATTCTTCAAAATATGTTCTCCCTGTGTTCTTCTGAAGTAAGTCAGTCATACAGGTTTGGTATCATGACAATGAGTAAACAGATGAATTTTTATTTTGGGGTGGACTATCCTTTGATATGATAGATAAATACACAGTTTTGCTAAACACTGACTGTGGGCAAATTTACTACCAATGCCTGGGAAAGATGACGGCTAGCAAATTACATTTCACATACCTCTTTCCTTTATAAGTTTATGAATTTTGATACCTCAATCTGGTAACGGGTCTAGTTCAGGTGAAAGATCTTATTACAGAGTGTTTTTCTGTCTTCACCAGGGCTGCCTGGGGAAAGTGGAGAGCTGGCTCTTCACAAATTATGGAATTATTTTGGGAATCTGCCTTGGTGTGGCTGTCATTGAGGTATGTTGTATCTCCTCCGCCCTAGGCAGCATGAAACAATACGCCTCTTCTTTACTAAGAAATGTTGGGGTGTTTGTTATCAATGAAGTTGTGCAATGCACTCTAAGAAAGAAAACAAACAAAACTGTCATTGGGGCGGTACCTTTTTAAAAGGTACTAATATGTATACTTGAGGTACTAGTATGTACCATTAAGGTACTTATATGTAACATTTAAGGGTGCATAAGGTACAAATATGAACCTTTTAGCTTTTGTATATTAGGGTACCGACGCAATAACAGCTCTGTACTTTGTGTGAAATGTAACATCACAGTTTTCTGAAGAACAGATTGGACATTTCCATCTTGATCTCAGTGTAGTGACCATTGTTTGTTTTTACAGATCCTTGGCATGATACTTTCTATGGGCCTTTGCAAGAGTGTACACCAAGAGGACTACACCAAAGTGCCAAAGTACTGAGGAGGAAACACGGACACTTGCACACAAATGTATTCAGTCCTTCCTTATTGACTTGGAACAACAGATCTCCCTCTTTTTCTACAGTATATACAGTGTTTCCAAAAGATAAACTTTAGGGATTATGTTTAGTCATGAGACTTCACTCTGTCAATAACACTATCCCCTGTGATATTTAATCAGATCTTTTTTTAGTCCAGTTTGAATAGCCCATTATATGACAGTCTGAAGTGTAGAACATGAAAGGTGCCCACATAAATTAATGAAACGCGTATGATGAGTCCTGGAGCCCCTGAATGGTCTATTTATACAACAACACTCTTTAACACCCAGGCTGGTCTGTTTGCTTTGATATTTCTTCATTGTAGCGGCCCAGACTATGAGTTAACAGCCTATTAAACTTCGGTTTATGCTTTATAGACAACAGAAAAACCACAAAGGCCTGCTTTTGTTAAATCAAGGGACTTTTCTTTAGATTTTGTGGTATACATAGACTGACACAATTCCCACTTTGCCCTAGTGACATGTCCCGAATAAGAAAGTTGTCTGTTTTATAGTCCATCATTTATGATTGTACATCAGTGTTGTTTCAGATTGCTTTTGTTTTTATTTTTATTAGTGTGTATATATTTTAGATTTCATTTGCAGGTTGATTTTGTCAAGTCTAGGGAGTCTTTTTTGTACAGGTGATAAATTGAGTATTTTTTACATGCTTAATTTGAGCATATTTGTATGAGTATATTTGTGAGGAAGTACAATATAAAGCTATTCCTTTGATGATGTGAACCAAAATGAAGATTAGCCCCCAAAGTTGACTGCAGACTTTATTTTTTAAAATTGCATTGATCCTAATTTAACTTATTTTCTCTGGCACCACTACGACTTCAATTGTATACTTGCATAGACAAGTATAAATGAAAACATGCTAACAGTGTTTCCTGTCATGTTTAATAGGTATTTTGCATATGTAAAACTTTGAATTCTTAATAAAAGGTACACACTTATTTTAATGTTGCAAAAAAAAGTTTGTTTTTTTAAATACAGGGAATACAGTCCCCTAGCAAGTAATAATGAAATGATAGAATATTGTAACTACATGTATCTTTCGCTGAATGTGTTATAATAAATAACTCACCCAACCTATTTGCTCTCAGTGTTTTTATATACCATGTACATTTGCCAGATCTTCACTAGGTGGCAGTAGCACATCTGTTCTGGTTAATGTTAACTGGGAAGTGGTGGTCAGCAGTTAACCTTTAATTCACAATGATTTGCTTAATAGGTAAGTAAATAAAAATATACCCTGTATTAGTAAATCATCAAAAATAATACATATATAGTAACATATTTCTTATCCTTCTGCTTTTTGTTCATTTCTTCAGGCAAATGGTGGTCTTCCTCAAGGGGTCATCATGGTGGTCTGGTTCTCTTCTGTGTTTCAATGAGGTGTTAAATGACACAGTCCACCCTTTATTCTCCCTCAACAATAGAGGGTTCATTGCCACCTGCTCGCCCCCTTCACAACCGACCTGCCTGCGAAGCTCCATCCTGTTTTCAGAAGACCATGACTTTCCAGAGTCTTGCCCAGCCGCCACACACGTGGATACTCATGGTCAACTTGTCTTTTTTAAAGATGCCTATGTCTAATGCTTTGGGGGGAAATAAAACAATAATTCAACATAAATGCATAATTGCATATTATGAACTTTCTCACTGAAGACCTTCAGTAGCCTAAATTGTGTTTTTTATTTTTCCTGAGCATTTAGATCTCCATTAATCTATGGTAATTCAGCTCAAAGAGGACGTTGGTTTCCTTTCCCATCCTTCCGGTAATGCTCTGCTCCTGGTCTCCAGAGCTACACTTTTACAATTATAATGGTGACGGACTGACGTTGGAGCTGAGCTGTCTTTTGTCAGAAGGCTGTCTGGAATATCGCTCTGATCATGTTCTGCCAGCCTGCCAAACAACAACAGCTGCTGCTCTTTGCTCTAATAGTTTTCATAGACAGCAGAATTATTTCATTGTGTAGCTATAGACAGTTGTTGAATGCTGACTTTTTATGTAGTCTTGAAACTAAATTTTATAAGCAATATTTAATCTCACATTCTCCAGTTGAGTTTGTAAATGGGATTTAGTTTTAAATTTAAATGTTCCTAATGTTTATAAACGCATAAAGAGAGAAATACAGTATCATACACTGATGGTCACTGTGAGAAAGAGCAGCTGACAGAACCACAGAGACATTACTGCACAAGACAGAGATT
Source organism: Sinocyclocheilus anophthalmus (assembly GCA_018155175.1). Classification (NCBI taxonomy): domain Eukaryota; kingdom Metazoa; phylum Chordata; class Actinopteri; order Cypriniformes; family Cyprinidae; genus Sinocyclocheilus; species Sinocyclocheilus anophthalmus. The sequence goes on from JADLZN010008642.1 coordinate 79,739, forward strand.
CCATTCACACACACACACACACACACACACACACACACACACACACACTTGTGACCGAGTCATACCCTGCTCACCCTCATTGAATTTAATCTAATTTCACTTCACATAGATGGCTAATGAAGGGGAGGAGGAAGTCCACAAATAATATGAGAAGCAAGGGGAAGTTCAAAAAGTCAAATCAGCTCTGAATTACCGAAACACTGTACTTATGATTTTTAAAAATTGTATTTTGACACATATTAGGCTTTGCATATCAATATTTACATGAAAATGGCCAATAGTGTCCCCTGCCCCCTTAAAAAATACAGTCCAACTAGTTAGCATCTTATGCCTTTTCATTTTATGTAATATAAAAGTATAAATCTAAGATTATAATTACTTAAAATAAGATGGCTTCAGATGGTGTAGGTCGTTCACAGAGAATGAATTGGTATTGTGACCAATAGCTTTACTGTTTTAACACTGTCTACACTGCTTTTTCACGGCATAGTGCCACATTTTTATGACGCCATAAGTTGAAAGTGTGGGCCCAAGACCTTCCCTGTTCTCACATTTTTGAAAACTTTTAGAATTTTTTTTTTTTTTTTTATATATATATATATATTTTTTATTTCATTTCAAGAGGTGATACAATGTCCATCACTGTTTTTGTGACAGTAATAGTTACTAGTGATGGTTATGTCCTACTAGGTGACAGTAATGTTCCCCGGTTCATAGCGACCCATCCACATCTGCTCCTAGTTGACCGTACAGAGTTGCCAAGTCTGCTTATTATAAACGACTTTGGGCTTGTTTTTTTCTAGAAGCTGCTTATGTGTTTTTTTCTAGAAGTTGCGTGCGCGCATGTGTGTGTGACAGAGAGTGAGAGAGAGATCACAGTGGAGTCAGCTGTCTTAACCGAGGCTTGTGTACTACGTCAAATGGGGAACTGCACACATACCAGCTTCATCACTTTGTCTGTCACAAGACTCTGTTCCCCTTCCGGGCTCTGTCTTTACATTCATTTTGAAAGATGAAGCTGGCTTTTACATTTCCGATGAGTGCTTGCGGTGTTTGGCCAATCACAATTCACTGGGTCTGCTGGCCAATCAAAGCAGACTGCTCTTGTCGGAAGGAGGGACTTTGTAGAAAACGACGTGTTTGAGAGGCGGGGCATAGAGGACCTACATAATGTACAGTATTTGAAAAATAATGTGTTTTTTGAACATTAAAGCATGTCAACATATTCTGTTACACCAAATACACAAAATAATTATCTATAAAAAAAGCATCATATGACCCCTTTAAAGTCGAAGTTCCCAAAATACTACTACTCAAGTAAAGTTACAGATACTCAAAAGTGTACTATTACCATACCAGTAATGTAGTACTGTCCGCCTCTGCATCCACTTAAATTCAATTCTATATTTCCCATAGTTATAAATGTATTCTAATTCTATATCGTGGCCCACGTTTAGACCTACAGGAACTTAGTAACTCTTAGTAGTGTTTTTACTGTAAATGACAAGGTCTTTCATGAAAACCAGCCAAACAGCTTTATAAGTGGTCTTTGTCTGCTTTAAGTAAAGTAACTTCACTTTACTTAAAGCGAAGACTACTTAATAATAATAATAATAATATTTCCCCTCAAATAGCCATAAAATCATATATCAGATCAGATGAATGTGTAATAACACATTTGCTTTGAACTATTTTTATTATAATATCAATTTGATTATTTTGATAGTACCCTTTAAACAGCTGTTGATAAGACTTTTGCATCATTGAAGTATATATATCCTGCTAATAGCTGCTAACACTTTGCAATACGTCGATTTATTCGCAACTAACCTTACCATTCCATTCTACTATACCAATGAGAGTAGTTGACATGCAGTGGCCAATTTGCCTATATTCAATAGACTAAGGACCCTCAAAAGAAAAGGTGTATGTCATCAAAAAAATTAGATTTGTTTTTCATTGGAAAGTATTTCAACTGATCATAATCTAGCTCACAGCAAAATAAACATTAACCTCACAGGAAACAACTCAAAACACTCACCCCGCCTAACCATCACAGAATACTAAGATACTGTGGGGCAATCTAAACAGACAATGTCACGAAGGTAATAAGCCTAACTTAAATTGATTTAATATGGTATTAATTGTGTGTTATAAATAATCATACTCTTAAACATTATAACCACAAATGCGTAAGTATTACAATGCATTATAATTGTTATGATTATTTATGAGATGATAGAACATACTATAAGTGTTTTTTATAATGCATAATGCATTCATTATAATGCCTTAAGAATACCCTTATAGTGTATTATAAATACGAACTTTCATAGAAAGTGTTACTGAAATTTCTTATATAATAAAATTCATAGCCACCAAGGCACGCATATTATATTTATAAATAATATATTATTTTGATAGCCAGTGGAAATAATTGTTTAGATAGCCAGGAAAAGTTGCTGGAGTTTACATGTTTTAGAAGTTTTGAGGACAGTAAAATCACCATTATAATTAAATGCGTGTACTGTATCTAACCATGCTGAGATGGTCATTTGATCCTTGAATAACGTGCTGGGGTAGTAGGGGGACTTTTTGAATGGAACTAGAAATGGTTTAAGGTATAAACACAATCAATGTTTTTGGCAGAGCATAATAGAAAACTGGAACAAAATCCCTTTTAAAGCGGACTGCATGATATGCACCATCTAAAAACAAGAGGCGCTTATTTTGGACTTGGCAACATTATCCTTGAGCTGCAGAAGTGCAAGCCTCTATATGGCTGTTTTCATGGAGGGACAAAGTGAGATGTGAGGGTAAACAATGAGTGAAAAGGGCTGACCCAAGAACAGTGATGTTGAAGGTCTGGCTGGAGATGATCTAAAGGGCAGCTCATGGTAGGTCTGGAACACTCATCTAGATAGACATGCAGTAAAGCTGAGCTGGCCAAAGGCCAGTGTACGTTTTCCCTCCCCCAGGCCAGATGGACCTTTTTTCCTGTTATCCTCTTCAGGACTCTCACCTTTAGCTGGTCTTATCGCACAAGAGCAAAGAAACACTGCTGAGGCAGCTAGACAAAGGCATTCTTTGTATACTGAAGAAAGTGTAGAGGGGGCTAAGCAGACTAGTGTTTATCCATAAACTGAACTGAATGATAATCCATAATATTCATATATTACATAATGATTACACTTCATTTGAAATGCAATATATTACTGTTTTTAAAAATGATGTATGGAAAGGTATTGTGAAGTGTCCGAAGCTGAAAGATCTGATAAAGCTGATTAATAGAACAGTATAACCACTGAAGTATAGTATATATGCTACATATGTGCTTATTCCTTTATTTATGTATTATATAAATGCCGCTCATCTCACACATGACTCCTCTCTCTGGGTTATGCTGCATTAAACTGTTCCCATGGTATGTTTTACTAAGAGACACCAGAGAAAATGTGTTGAGGATTGAGGAAACTAAATGGTCTGTGGAGAGGGAATGTTATGTGCCATGGGTTCAAGCAGTTTTTCCCCTCACACTGCCAGTCAGAACACATTGAGTGTTTATGTTTGTTTTTCATACTCTCCTGAAAGTATTTGGACATTTTTGAGAATTTTACATTTTATCCACCTGTTACTTTGATAGTCCATCTTCCTTCAAAAAATATACTGAAGTACCTATGAGACAGGTCACCACCAACCGCTTTTAACCTCCACGCTTCATGTATGAAATAATTTCCTGTCTGGAAATGATTTGGTTCTAGTAAAGCAGCATAACATATCCGGCAATGAGATCAGCACCAGCCACTCCTTTGCACTCTGGATGAGGTCACCTATAGGCCGTGACCCCTTTTCCTGCTCTTGGCAGCTGCTGAATATTTACAGACTAGGATGGACTGCTGACTTGTGCATATTATTAAGGTCATTCTGTGTGAGCACAGCTTTTACTTTATATTACTGTAGGTTTTTCTCACCAGTTTTCAGAAGAAACTGAGTACTAAATACTTTTTGAAGACTGTAAGTATGCTGTCATTTTATTTTTAGGTATTAACATAACTTTGTGCTACCAGAACATGTGACAATGAAAAAGCCATATTTATGCACCCATGCTAATCATAATACTGACAGAGGTCTTTCGAGAGGTCTTAAATTTGGGGACGGAAAGACAGGAATTGAGATATAGCAGAGAATGGATGTGCATTTTTATTAAGCCCGTCTGCTTTATTTGTTCAGACCAAAGAAAAACACCCAAATTTTTACACAGCAAAAGCAGTTGTAAATGTGAACCGGTGGATTGACAAGAAGCTAACTGTAATGCATTATAAAATCTAAAAAATTAAGACACTAATATATATTATATGTTTTAGAGTAATGAATGATAATAGTGTTAAACTAATATACTTTGATCATTTGACGCATCCGATCCCCGTTTCGTAAAATGGTTTAAAAATGCTGAATGTTTAAGTTGATGATTTTTGATACAAATGTTGTTTTTTGTGGAAAAAATTTGTATCTGACCTGGAAATCATGAGTTATATCTGTCATTTTTACGGTTAAATGTTACCATAATAGTGCCCCTTACTCCGCCCCCCCCTCATAGGTATTAAATTTTTTTGTGCAGTTCTCAAAGGGCCGTAAAAAGTCTCAAATTTCATTTTAAAAATCCTGCAGGTACCCTGGATTTTGAGGTCCGTTAGAAGATGAGTTACAGAACTTCATATTGTCCATATGTTGTGCCCACTGAATTGTTTGTCACAGTGCGTCTTCTTTTTTACATCATAACATTTTATGCCAGCTCACTACATACCACGATTTATTAAGACGATTCCAGGGAATTATGTTTCCTAGTTAAGAGTCAGATGTTTGGATTTCTGATCTCTTAGAGAAATTTCCTGGATCCTAACAAGCGGAAGTCTTCCTGGAACCCATCAGTTTGGACATTCATGGAACATTTAGATATACACACACTATTTAGAGAGAAAGTATTTTTACACGTATTTTGTAACAATGGTGTAAAGATCTGAACAAATCTGTATTCATGTGAAACAGTTTAATATTCACAGCAAACAAATGTATTTCAAAATGATAAGTTTTTTTTTTTACAACGTTTTTTTTTTTTTTGAAAATTAGCCTACAATCTGAGAAATATCACAACAATCTCAGTGACAGTCTAATCTCTGTAAACAGATACTGTTACTGTAAACAATGACGTTTTTGTTTAGCCAATAAGAATCCTTTTTCTGTCTGTCAATCATTTTGTGTATTCACAGGGGTTGGACAATGGAAGACTGTAGCAAAGTTTTTTGAAACCTTTATTACCAAAACATAGGCTATATTAAATTATATTAAACTTAAGGGGTAAGTAATTTACAGAGTGTTACGGATTCCTTTTTCTGGATTTAAATACATTTTTCAAATAGCCTAATTATTGAATGCCACAAAACACCAAAAAAGCGATGAAGTGTTTTCATGAATTTGGAAGTTTTCCCATCTGTCATCAACTTCCTTGAACGAATAGGAAGACAAAGGCCAAAAAAACCAATGGACCAAAAAAGTGGTAGCACAACTTCATCTTGTCCCAAAGTGATATTTTAGGCTAAATCCATGTTTACTGGTTGTTGCGTGCCTTCACTCGGTAAATGAAAGACAATAGTGAATCTATGTTGATCTGTGGACGGATGGCACTCTGATGTGCTGTATCTGGCCAGAGAGGGCATAAAGGGCACTAGGCTTGAGAAACAGGAAGGAAAGTGGGGGGAAGACTGAACTGAAGCTGTTTAAACAGCTGCACTGAATCAGCAAGTCCAACAGCATAGCCCGCACACCTAGCTAAGATATTTAGTTTTAAAAAAACTTGAGCCCATTTTTCTGTCCAAACTTTTGTTTTTGTTCAGATTGTGCACATTATCTCGAAATACCAAAGCCAAACCTTGCATCAATGTCTTAGTCTCCTTGCAAAATGTCCTTAAAATATTTTCAAATGTCTCTCACTGATTATTTTACCTTTTGTCCAAGTCCATACTCTTTCTCTTTATAGCTTATTTTTGCAGCCTAAATGAATAGACTGTATTATCGACATCACACAGTCATTCACATAGTCTTTTTATATTAACAAAGTCATTCATTACAGCACAGCTATAACTGTTCCTGTGATAATCTGAACTGGGTGGCAGCTGCGCAGTGCTGCTCAATTAGTTCAGCCAAAATATTGCACATCCGATGATTAATATCCTGAACACTTGTGCAGTGATGTGCAGGAGTATGAGGTTTACTGGCCTGTGCAGGAGAGTTACTCTGGAGATGCAGAATATATTCTTACAGAAAATACTGAATAAATTTAGGTGTTGGTTTAGTGTAAAAGCAAACCCTTATGCAAAGAAAATATATTTCCTTATATATTTGGAATCAATATATTAAATTATTTAATGTACTTGGAAAATATACAGAATAAAATATTTGTAATATATTTCAATATATTGAATAATACATAAGAAATTGATTGCTTTCATATATTGAAAAATGTGTGAATATACAGTACACACACACACACACACACACACACACACTCACGTAATATATATACTTACATCAGAATGCATGTAATTTTTATATTAAATTATTCAATAAATGTAGAGAGAGCAATTAATCCATTAAGTTATAAATGTCAAATCTCATTTTCCAACTACCATGCCAAGACATTAATTGATTGTTTCAGTAAAGCGAGACAATTAATATGTAGTGCAGTTTTTGTCTTCATTTTTTTAAAATGTTGATCAATATATACAGCCATACTTGTTCCATGCATATATTGCAGTATACTGAAAAATATAAGTTAGTTTCCCATGTATGGAAATGTATTATTTAATATATTGCATTAGATTTATTCCCAAATAAAATGATAATTTTTATGGGCTCAGGCAGAGGATGTTATTGCATTATATGGAATTTTTATGAGATGTGTAGAGCTATGAATATCCCCGTGGCAGCTGTCTTTTTCGATCTATTTTGATCAAATCAATAGCGACACATATGGAACACTGTATGACTGCTGTTTGTTGATTTAAATGGACTGCTTCCAAATGACTCACATTTAATCACTAAAGATTTAAAGGCTATTACTTTAACCCATCTGGCATGACATCACTCCAAATCACTCCTCAAAAATGCATGAAAGGCGACTCAGTCTTGGCCTTTCTCTCATGTACTCTCTGTCAAAAATCTGATGTTCAGCTTGATGGGGCTGAAACTCCTATGACAGTTGGGAGAAAAACACAGTCCCAGAAGACTCCAGCTGTCACTCTATCTTTATGTAAAGTGGAGATGAGTGTGTCAAGACAAGTCTTCACCTAAAACTTACTTGGACAGCGGGAAGCAGGCTCTGCACTGAAAGAAAACACATATATGTCATCTGAGGTAGTTTTGCTTTAAACGGTATATAAGGCCGTTTCTTCCACATTTTTCTTCTACACTTAGGAATTTCTTTTTATTAAAATTAACTAAGATTTCAGCATATTAGTTATATGAAGGGAACATTAAAATAAGACTTATTTTTTGCTACTTTTCAAATTGCTTTCATGTACACATTTTATTATTTTACTCTTAAACCAGACTTAGACTTTCAGTGTCAAATATGAAAATACACTGTATATATAAAAAGATCAATTATTACGTTACATTAACTAACAAATTATTACTTGTTACATTATGCAATAAGTTGTTTTATAGTTTTAGTTAACAATAATAACCTTTACCATAATAACCTATAATATCCCTTACTATCATTTTTTAAATATATATTTTTAAAAGAGCAAACAATGTTGATAAAGAGCAATTTTAAGATGGTTAGACATGTGACATATGAAGATATAAATATATGTAAATATGACTTTTTTTCATTGTCATTTCCAGTCAAGCTGCAGTTTTGTCTATGCAAAACGTGTGAAAATATTATTTATGTACATTTAGAATGCATAAAATTCTAGGTATGAAATGAACCATAACAAGACAAATAGTAGGCCATTTTATTCCAAATATATTCAAAATGTCATTTGTTTATAATTTAAAGAAGTCCAGAGCATAGGCAACAAGAACTGTCGTTTCCATATCTATCCCGACAGATGATAGCTGACCATCCCTTCTTCAGAAGGTATTTGGACATGACACATGGGAATTTAGGGATGTGGTTTCTGCTGGGCCACATAACTATACCTTCTCCTCCCTATTTCACATGGCTTACATAACTGAATATCAGTGCCCACATCTCAAGAGTTGGCTCAATCCCCGTGGTCTGACAGAGAGAGAGAGAGAGAGGAAAGAAAGAGGAAGAAAGCATAAAAAAAAACACGGCAAGGTTAAAGTTTACAAAGAGTAGCTTGCCAAAACCTAATGGCTTGATATATGCCCTGCAGCATTCAGATGCAAGGCGGTACTTGTCTCCTCCAAGCACAGCACATGTGTTTTTACAAATAGTGAAAACAGCCTACCTCGACATGTGATGATCAATTCACCTCTTGAAACTATAGTATAGTATCTGTATCAGCTTCAACATACCAACACACTTTACCTGTCTCCCCCTCAGGGAGGAGGGAGCTCTATTCCTGCTTGTATCCACAGCATGTGGATGTCAATTAATAATGTCAGTTAACATTTCCATGCCCCACTCCCCACCCTCAGAGCTTGACCTTTCCTGAAGCCCTTTACTTTGCTGCCTTTTTAATAGCTCCTGCCAGGAATGATATCGGAGAGTTAGAGCTGCAACTGCAATATAAAGGAGTAATAAAAGACAGGAATACGAGAGGAGCTGATAACCAGCTCTACAAAGAGGTAAATGTGACATAGACACACACACTGCTCTGTCTTTTGACGGAAATCAAGTTCTGAAAACATTTAGAATCGTTCTGCAATTCTAAGCATCAATCATGCTTCCTATAAACCACAGGCAATTGTTTCACTAAACTTTCAGGAATTTATATTTGACATTATTGCTCTTCGTAGAGTAAAGCGGCTTAAATTAGGATGCTGCTCATTTGTATTAAGGTCCATCAGGGATTACTTGAACTGTGAAAGATCATTTCTGACTCACTGAACCTGATGAATACCTAATGTTCACAAATGCTCTCAACTTTCTGCACTGAATAAAAATGACTTTTAAGACTAAAAACTCCAGAACAATTATGGTGAGGTATTTAATATATATTATTATTATTATATATAAAATATTATATCTAATTTTATATGCAATTCAAATACGTAAATCTTAAATTTAGGCTTAAATATATTTTTGAGGGTATATACTCAAACATATATTTAAGATTTATGAATTTTGGTTGCATTTAAACCATGGCATAAATGAGGACGACAAGTTGGCATCTTTGGTTTTAATAAAAACCATATCTTCAAATGCATTTATTCAGTGGAGCATCCAACAGGCTGTTTATCGTGAAAACAATGAAAAATGTATTTATGAACTTGGTTAAAATGTGACTAGCGGTGGAACAAGCAATATTCAATTAGTTAAAATATGTGAAATTGAAACAAATTAGATTCATTGATGATAAATATATAAAACTGGTTACTGTGTATTTAAAACACATTCAATATATTAGTACTCATTCCAAAAGCTTACCTGTTTCTTCTATGACTGACAAATATGCATCGCATTGAGTTTATTAGTTTTGTTACACTAAAACTGTGTAATCCAAATGGATGCAATTCAAATACATAAATCTTATCTAACTCACAATTGTTTTGAGTGTATATATACTGTATTTATTTTCATATTTTACAAAAAGAAAAATAAAGTATAGAAGTGATAATGTAGAAGTCTGAAGACACTGAAGTTCTAAAATATTAAAGCGCTTCAGCCATATTAATTATTTCCAAATCAGCATTTGTAATTACATATCCACAGGGTGGACACAACAAAGACACAATAAACATAAATTGTATTAGCAAAATTATCTATCATGTTGACATGCATTTGCAGAAGCATCACCATGCCTTGTCTTGTGATGACATCAGGAGCTATAAATAAGTTGACTTCTCTCACTGTGATCTGTCATTCTCCCCATTCTCCCCCATTATTTAATATTGACCTCTGGCTGTAGTCACAGCAGCTCTGGAATTCATGGCGTTTTTTTTTCACTGAGTAAATAGTTTAAAATCAAACTACTGAAAGCGTGGCGTTGAGGTTCTCCCCATGTATGCATTGTGTGATGGATTTATTAGTCATCTCTCTTTGAAATAATGAGCTATTGTATGATAACGCTTTATTTCATCATACCACTTTGTTGTTTAGAAATGCCAAGATTTAGTCATCTGCAGACCTATATGACATCCAAAAGACTGAGACTACATTCAAAAACTGGGATTTGACAATAGAAATTTAAACCTGGATAAACACAGAAAGAAAGAAAAAGCAAAGAAACATTATGAAATATTTATGATTTTGCATTATTTCTTGGTGTAACGAATCAATCCACTGAAGGCGAGTGTAGTGAAGAACCCAAGTGCAGTTTATTTACAGAGTGATCCAAACAATAATCCGAGACTTGACATGAACAGACTCGACGTGGCATTAACAGACTAGACTCACCGACAGCTGGTTACAACATCAATACACGACAAGGGCACAATGGGAACATGAAGGCTACTTATAGCAAACAAGAGGGTCGCATGACAAGAACAAACCAATGGGAACAAGACACATGACTAAGACAACCAATCAGAACATGACACATACACAAGGCAGAGAGATATGAGGCAAGCGAAGCATGACACTAACATCAGGAAACAATTACAAAATAAAAGACATGACATGCACATGAAACAAAAACAAAACCCAAACCCCACATTACATTTCCCCCCCTCTAAGTGCGGCTCCAGATGCCCAAACAAAACCCAAAAAGTCCAGGAGGGTAGTGGAGCCAAGGTGGATCAGTGGGAGGGGTGGAGGTCCAGGCCAGTGAAGGGGAACAGGCAGACAATGACCATTGCTTGGCAGACAGACAGGTAGCCATTGGCGGGCCAAGGCACGCCATAATTCTCGGGCCCACCGTTGGAGTCCGACGAGGGATGAGCCTGGAGAGTAGTCAACCGGAGTAGCCCGAGGCTGAGATGAAGAGCAACCGCCAGGGGTAGCCGGGATCCGGTGCCACGTTGGAGCTGAGCTCTAGGGCGACCAGCGAGACCGGAACCGCGCGAGCCGTAGGCGACTTGAGGACCAGTGGATGCTTGCTGTAGAAAGGATCCCAATGGAGCCGGTTGTACAGATCGACGATGCGGCCAGAGGAGTGAGTGCGAGGCGATGGTGGGTCTAGCCCCGACCAATCGGAGCCGGAGGGACAGGAGCCCGTTAAGCTTATGGATCTAGGTACGGTGAGCTATGGAGCTAGGAGCCGAGTGTACCACTGTTTCTACCGGCTGGGCGGATTCCAGTGCGCATTCGAGGCTGGAGGCAGAGGTGAGGAAACTCCACCCCGCTGGAGGATGTCCTTCCCCAGGCTCGACCGCAATTGGTTGCTGAGGGCTCCGAGGGCTGCCAGACGACAGCGGTGTAGGAGGCAGGAGCGGGTGGGAGGGCAGGCATTTGAGGAGCGGTCCACTGTGGCAGATTCATGGACTGAAAGCCCTTGTACAGACCATGATAGAATAGGCCTCAGGACAGACTCAAAGGCAGATAGTCACTGTGGGCAATTCATAGACATGAGAGCCCGCAGAGCAGACTTGTGGACAGGAGAGGACTCAGGAGTGCAGTGTGTAGCCCACACGCTCAAAATGGCGACCGCTATTACATTAAGGGCAGCAGAGTGTGGCATGACCTTTAAGATGGCGGGGCTTGAGAGCGCTGATGTTACCAGGGGTGCCTGCAGCTCGCACCGACATCAGAGGTAGGTCCATCACACTAGCAATAAGTCTTTTTAGTCTTGGCCCAAGCTCCGCGTCCGACAGGCGTGGCGGCCATCTTTGGCCGGGGACTCAGGCGTGGCGGCCACCTTGGCCGGGGACTCAGCCGTGGCGGCCACCTTGGCCGGGGACTCAGCCGTGGCGGCCATCTTGGCCGGGACTCAAGCTTGACATGAGCAGACTCTGAAATGGCGGCCATGTCGTGACGAGACTCTGGAAGATCAGTTGAGACTTGATGAGACTCTAGAAGGGCGGCCATTTTGTTTAGAGACTCTTGTGTGGCGGCCATCTTGAACGAAGCTCTTCAATGGCGGCCATATTGTGAAGAATATTCTGAGTGACCGGCATGATGTGAGAAGGCTCTGGCTTGGCAGACGTGACGTCAGCAGGCCCTGACTTGGAAACATGCTGTTACAGGCTTTGTCGTAGCATGCATAATTATCAAACTTTTGGAATGTCGATGTTCCTTCTCTCCATGACAACCCACAGTGAAACAGATCCCACTCAACTGCAAGAGCAAGTCCATGGTTGTTCAAGTGACCATTGTGGTATTGCCGTGGATTAACGGTGATATGTCCTTAATTGAACCAACGAAAATTCGGTAGTAAGGTTTCATTAAGTCTAACCTTGACAAAGTCCACAAAAGTCCCTCCACATAAATCCTCAATGTCCCCGCTTTCCTTGGCGAAGGTAACAAGACAACATCTGGGTTCATTGTGTTGTCGTGGATCTGTCACGAGTCATCCACTGAAGGCTGGCGTAGTGAGAACCCAAGTGCAGTTTATTTACAGAGTGATCCAAACAGCCAAACAATAATCCGAGACTTGACTTGACATGAAACAGACTTGACATGAACAGACTAGACAGCAGGTTACAACATCAATACACGACAAGGGCACAATGGGAACAAAGGCTACTTATAGCAGACAAGGAGGGTCACATGACATGAACAAGCCAATGGGGAACAAGACACATGACTAGGACAACCATTCAGAACATGACACATACACAAGGCAGCGATACATGAGGACAAGAGAAGCATGACACTAACAGGGTAAAACAATTACAAAATAAAAGACATGGACATGAACATGAAACAAAAACAAAACCCAAACCCCACATTACACTTGGTCAATAATCAGATTAGGAAATTTTTGTGACAGTGATCATGTGAACTCCTCAGGTCAGATGTTCTTGTAAACAAGGACCTTCAAGATGCTCTTGGGTCATTCTCAAATCATGCTGGAGAACATAAATTAGATCTTTTCTGTAGCTCAAAGAGTAAGTGCAATACCTACACATATACATTGAATGCTATGTCAGTCCAAGTGTTTGCCAAATGCATAAATGTAAATTAACTTCATGTTCTGAACAAACTTGTGGAGTTCATGCCAGTTTGAGAGCAAAATACTTTTTGAACCCCACTGTATGAGTTTTGCAGCTGAAATGTTGTTGACGGGTCTGATCCTTTGCCCACCTGTAGTGAGGATGTCCTGTCTCACAACAAGCAAAGAGCTGACCTCTACCTTAGCCAACCCAGACTCCCTGTGGTTTATTGTGCCTGACCGAATGGATAGGTGGATCTTCCAGGCTTCTCCACCAATCTAGGTGGTAATAATTCAAGGTGTACTCTACTGTAAAATGTGATGCTCTAATCATGTTGAAATTGGAAAGACTTATTCGCGTAACAACTGGCAACACATTATAGACGAGTCACTGCACCGAACCAGACTGCATGTTCATTTTCACTTAGCAACGGAAGCATAAGTCATGGTTTGTCAAGTGGCTCACTGGGGCCCTGAAGGGACAAAACACTAAATCCCACAATTGTTAATATATGTTTTTTTTACTCTGTAACTGTATTTCTGAATGGATTTACTTAGAAAGACATTATATTTACTTGCGAATATGAGATAAGTTATCATGTGATGTTGGCAGGCCATCTTGTTCTTGGTAGATTGAATCTTATTACATTGGCCTACCAGTCAATCCATATGAACATAATTATCAAAGATGGGTCACATACTGGGATCTTCCTGTTATGAATGACCTCCTCCTTCCTTTCGTGCGACTGTGCAACAGGACGTGAGCGGTCATCGTCAGAATAGGAGGAAATGCAGAATGAGTACATTTGAGAGTGTGGGAGAATAGAAGGAAGACATTTAGAAAACTATTTAAATGCTTCTTTTGGGATCTGAGAGGCACTATTTGGCCCATACGTCCTGTATTATCATTTTAAGCAAAATTCCCATAACCTGAAAACTACAGATTGAACACTGATAAAAATTTAATCTTACAAGATACAGTATATAGACTATGATGCACATTGAAAATGTCAGAATATAACATCGGTTGGTTTCCTATTGCATGTCATTGCGCAACCACCAAAGTCAGGATGCAGCATGCTTGTATTTCCTAAATTTACATAGCTTCACTTTCAGATGTCTATGATTTCTTTTTTTAAATAATTTGTTTGTGTAATGCACAGCCTGATGCTTTTTCAATTGCCTACAGAGGTCATTGAAGAATTTTTTTGCATGCTGAGTTGGGCTTATTATTCATTATTACAGCATTACTCATTAAAAATAATTCACAGTTTGCCGGAAAAATCGCAAATGAAATCAGTCCCTGCATTAGAGATACACTGTTCTGTGATTAAAGATGGAAAAAATGAAAATACGTTTTTTTAAAGAGATTTCTATATTATGGTAAATATTATGCCACTGCATTCACATTGATTTGGAGAACATTTACAATACTACCTCATGCAATGCTGTAGCGAACAGCTTTGGTATATTTAAGTTTCCAGTCCTTGAAGAATAAGATGGAAGTTAGCTTTCACTTTTGCTGTTCTTCACAAAGAAGGACGTAAATGAGAAGATAGCTTGCAGACTTGTGTTCCATGATTCTTGAGCTTTTCTACAGCTCAAACAGGTTTGATTGCCAGGGAATGCAACCGATAAACTATGCACCTTGAATACTGTGTAAGTTGTTTTAGATCAAATGTGTCGGTCAGAAGTGTAATTGTAAAGATATGCCCAGCCTTCTGACACAATGAAATTAAACCCTGAATTATAGGCCCTATATGATATAATATACAGACTAGAATATAGTCCTTGGTTTATTCAGTAGTAGTGATAACTGAAAATATGAAAACAGTTAGGGAGGTCATCTTTGACCTTTTGGATGTACTTCTGCTAAATCAATATGAAATGATCCTATGAAGAATATCAGAATGGGACCTTTTTACTATAATTTTAGCAATCATCAAAATCATCAAATCTTCAACATCCCCCCAAAAATGTTTGGACTCACTCCCTTGAGCTTGTTACTGAGCATAAAATATCTCTAAAATGTGTCTACCGTCACTGGCTGAATGTAAGGCTGAAATTGTCTGTGACAGGAAAGAATAAAGTGAGGAGTGCAACAGAGCAATGTACCTGTAGTCTTTGTCTATAAATATAAACCTCAGGGCTCAAGTGGAGCATGTAATGATCCAGGTTGCGTCACCTTGCCTTGAAGCATTATTTATGCAGTTCTCTCAGGACCTCACAGAGCCCAGATCAGTCAGTTACAGTTCCAACAGGCAGCACTGAGTGCTCACTTGAATGTCACAGTCAATGCAGAGTCTGACTGGTCAAGAGTGATGCCACAGACTCACATTCATATTTATTCTCAGAAGAGCATATACACATTATTTGTCTCTAATGCTCAGGGCTGCAAATGAGAAGGTTGCTGGTTCGAGTCCAGAAAGGAGAGAGCCATGAGCCATTTCTCCAGGTACTGTCTTTGTAAATGTCCTTGTCCTTTTTAAATTCTAGTTCTACTAGTTCTAGGGGTGTATTACAACTTAATTTGACTACATGGATTGATATTTTACTATATGATGCAATGCATCATAGCAACACCAAGGCCTTGGCTTCAGTTCCCAAGGAATGCATAAAATTATCAACTACATTTTGATAGCAGTGCAAGTTGCCTTGGATAAAAATGCATGAATGAAAATAGTTTAAATATTGTAGTTCAAATTAGAAATAAATGAATTATATGTTGATATTTAGCATTTCAATTCTGTAATGACAATGCATTGATGCATATTTACTTAGTAGGCTACATATTTCAAATGCTACTTGCTGTCTGCAAGAATGTTCAAAAATTATTTTCTAGAACTTTGAACTGATGCTGAAGTAATATGTGTGCTAATATCTTATATTTTATATTAGGGCCCTACGTGAAGAGCTGAGAAACTAGTAATGGAAAGAAAAGTACAGTTATAGAGGCTGATATAGCAACATGTTCATTATTTATTAAGGAGAGACAATTTGGTCTCTCATCTTTTGTGGACTGATGTTCATGCAATATGTTTACAGGTAGTTAATAAAAATCAAACCAACAGTGTGTCTCAGCTGTGAATCTTTCTGAGAAAAAGCCTATAACCGATAAACCTCTGGCTCAGAAAAATGTCAAAGACACCTGCTGGTCAGAGCGTGTTGGGTCTTACTGGAGACCCCGTGATTTTGTATGACTTACAGGACACCATTATGTGGATATGAAGAATTAATGACAGGAGGCGTGAAGGTCTAGTAGCCGGCCCTGGCCAATGTGTCGTGTGGCTGAGCAGAATCACACACAGCGCGCAGAACAGCCAAGTGTTGAGTGGAGTCAGTGCCGCTGAATGATTCAGTGCTGTGGAAAGGAATGAGTAAACGGGGCGAAAGATTCACACAACAGTTGAAGGAATCCTATGGACATTTTCATCTTCTTGGATACCGGATTTTTCTTTAAATTCGCCTGTACTTAAACGCGAGGATATCACAAAACACGGTAGGTGTTTTAATCTACCGACAACATCGCTGAAAGCTGAAAGCAGCAGATAACTCTGGAGACGCGTGTGTAGGCTATTTCTGAGGATCTGAAAGTTTCTTAGCGGACATGGAGATGTTAGCGGTGACATAGGCTATCAGAGGATACATTTGATAACAGGTTTTTTTTTTTTTTTAGTTGTGTTTTTGGCATCCTTGCTGTGACAAATTGGACTATAATGCTATAAAAGAATTGTTTGAATAAACCAATTACTACTAACGACTTTTCATTATTAATTTTAACTTTCTTTGTTTAAATTGATGACAATAATATAATTATACGAGCATTTCACATTGCCTCGTATGGGTATGGACGACAATTTCTTGGAGATTACGATATTGTTTACATACAGGTTTGATCATCAGGTAAACATTACTGCTATCCATTTGCATTGACCAAGGTGGGAGATGTCACGTGATGGTTGGGTGTAACCTAAATCATTTCCAAAGTGTTTTGTTGGAACTTGGAAGGAAGTCTGGGTTTGAGGCTGAAATGACTAGCAATCATCGTGGGAGCCAAGGGTTTTTACTTTGCTTTGCTTTGGTTAATTTGTGTAAACTCATTTGGCAGCTGGCAAACCATACATATTCTCTTTGAGATTATTTTGTGCGTTTGAATTCAAGCCAGCCATATTTCTCATTTTTCCCTTTTCATACTGTTCCCACTGCCAGTTGTAGCCTCTTGTTATTTTCAGGTAAAGTGATCATAAGCAAAATCATCATTAGAGAATTGAAGTTTACAGCAGGTTTGTTTGCTCCAACTTTAGAACGACAAAAATATTTATAGCAAATTTCTTGGTGACAAAAGTGAAAATTATCAGATGAAGGTGGTCAGTATGATTTTGTGGAACATGTTGGTTGTTACTGGTGCAAGGTGGCCACCCTGCTCTAACCAGTTTTCTGCCCCACCGGATGGTAGTCCACCTGATTCATTATCTGGATCATCTTGGACCAGCTAATGACCATAAAGCTATTTCATGAAGTGGCGATTTTGTATGAATTTTTGTAAATTTTTTTGAAAAAAGTCTAAGCGTGAAGGCCAGCCCCTAACCCCCGCCCCTGAACATAACCTTCATTGGGACATGAGCAGATCATGCGATAATGTGCAAATAAGATTGCACGAATTCATACGAATTAGCAATCAATTAGTCAAAACATAAAACAGCTATATGAATTGCCATAGGATTAGTGAATATTCAGGCTTTAACTTGTAATGATCCTAATAACAGTTTAAAAAAACATTTAGACTGAAAGCCATGTTCTCTAACATTTTAAGCTAAAGTAGTACTTTTTTAAATGCATTATCCAATCATTTCATGTTCCTGTTAACTTTTTATTATGCCCATTATGAAAAATAATAAAATTTTCAGAATTCTATTAAAATGATAATTAATCATTATTTGCCATGCTTTACACAATTTCAGACACATGTTCTTCAGTACTCCTTATACCCCTGTATGTGTTGTTGTTCATGACACTTCTGTCACAAATCCCTGCTTCCAGAAATCGACTGGCCATTTAAACTTGAGATAGATGTCAGGAAAAATCCCTTTTAAAGCAGCCAGAACCGTCATCCTCCAATATCTATTGCTATTCATCCTCTAGCTTTAGTTAAGACAGGCAAAGCCACTTAAAAGAAGTAATCGCGCTGGGGAGGAGCTGATTGGCAGGTGAGGGGCTGATTTGGAGGCAGCGGGATTAGAGAAATGTCTGAAACAGAGGAGAAGAGAAGCTCGATCAGGACCCGATTCCCCTTCGGTGATTAAACCGATTAAATGCATTTACTTGGTGGAGAAAAAGAGGGGTGTGGAAGGGTTGACGTGCCAACACAAAGACTTTTTTTGCTGTGTATTTGCTGTTTACAGCATAAAACCAATTTCATGTATCTCCATCAGAAACAGTGGCTCTTTAAAACGGACTCAGACAGTTTAAGTCAATTACAGCCTGTCAATGTCGAAAGCTGTTGGATTTAGTCGGGCTTTGTGGCTAGCAGGGGGCGAGGAAGAGCAGAACAGCACCACCGGTGTAGCACTTGAGTGACTTGAGTATATCTGTGGTTCCAGTTACTGTACATAATGTCTACTGTCTACTTTACTTATGTTCATTAATGTTATGTTAATGTTAGTTTTCATCTACATTGTATAATTATGGTTGAATGTCTGATGAAGAACTATATTGTTAGGGTTTGTTAGTTTTTATATGATAAAAAAAATATTGGGTCATTTAATTAAAAAAATATTTATTGAAGGGATTGTAAGAGATAATGATTGATATTGGGGTAGTATTTCTGGTCACATGCAATCTGCAGAGTGGCACGTGCTTCTTTTCATGTCCCAAATTAAGAGACTGGTTAGAATTGAAATATCCCACATTGCCCATGTGGTCTGTCTCTCTCTCAACAACTCGTTGGTTAAAAGTACTTTTATGTGTTGGATTATGCTTTTTCTTTGCATTTATTTACTTTTTCTATTTTGTTGCATTTGAATGATAGGAAGTGTCATTTAATGAATAACAATTCATAAATTCAACAGGTGATGTCATACTGCAAATGAGGTTTTCTTCCACCCTGGTCCATAAATCTGTTAAATACAAATAAGTGTACTGTATATGTAAATTAAGTAAATTATTTTCTATATATGACATTTCAAACAAATTGATCTGTCTATAAAGCCTATAAAATTTTTCAACATTTAAACTTTCAAAAAAGACTTTGTCAAGCCATCTTTCAAAGTTTGCCTTGAAAAACCCTCCTTGTGTAATTTTAACCTACACTTATTGCAGTTATATTTCAGTTCATTAAAGTCAGATTCAAATAGCAATTGCATTGTGTTTGCTACATTGATTCAAATTCAGGAATTTAATTGGAATTTAGAAAGCATTGTCAATTGCACAACCCCACACCATGCAACATGTCAGAGCATGTGCACTACCCACCATGCCACGTTTCCAATGATAAAGAGTTTCTTTGTCCAGGGTGCCACCTGTGAGCATTTGTGATGTTTCTTCCTCCGCCATGATCAATGGCGACCCAGGAGATCCCGAATTTCAGCCTGTAAAGGCTGAGGCCATGCATTGAGGCTTCGCCTGTGCCCATCTGAAAAGCTTTTGAAGCGTCCGTGTGTGGTTGAGAATGTGGGTAAAGCTCACAGGTGTCTGTGTTCATTTCGACTTTCTGATGCTAGTCAGGGACATGCACCATGCAGCACATTGGCTAATTAGGAAGGAAAAGAGAGGAGACAACATTTCATTTCACAATGAGGCAGTTCTGTCAATCCACGCTGCATGTGTAGACTGGTGTCTTTGTGGGGAATCACGGTGAAGTGTCCAGGGACATGTAGAAGTCCCATCTGTTCCTGTTTTTCAGCTGCAGTCAAAGCCTTGCTGCATTCTCTAAAGGCTCAGTGGGGGGAACTGATCAGGGGAGGGTTTGACTGCATTCAGGTGTTACTTTGGTTCCAAAGCTGTATGTAATATGTTAGTGTATTTTGCATACATTCAACATTTATATTATTATAGAAAACAGCATATGTGAATATCATATATAATCTATCATCTCTCTAAACTATATATATCTACATCATACAACATCACAATTTGCTAAAACGAATGTGGCTTGGCTAAAATTTGTTTTATTAAAACCAAAAGGGACCTTTAACTCCACATTCTGAAGTCATTGTTATGGTAGCAGGCTTCTTTGTCGATGTCTGCAGCATACTGAACAATGGCCAGGTGGTGCCAGAAAGCCTTCTGTCAAAAACGCTTTGATACAGCAGGATGCAGCAGTGTGCACTATCAGTAAGCTATGAATAATGTCCCTCCCTAATTGTTTTCTCTGACAGACCTTTTTCAGTATGCACAAAATTAATTTCCAAGTGAAATGAGTTTTGTACATCAATGAACCTCTCTCAAAGTTTAGAAGTAATTAACTTGGAATCACCATAGGCATAAGCTAGTAAGCATACTAAAGAATGAAAAAAAGTAATGAAATAGATGATAAAGGATCAGCGTATTGTGTTTTGGATGCTAGTCGCTATCATGGGATGCAGGTGTTCCAGCCTGGACGTGTGTGGAAATTCATACTGGTATATTTAACATGAACTGGAGGGTGTTTTTTGTGATTTGTACTGTTGTGCTAATAGCTATGAATGTTGCTTTGTCTTGTATTCAGCCACAGCAGATCCGGATGGAGTTTAATAATTTGACATCTTTAGTTTTCCTGCCTGGGCTTTGACTGGGCCGTATCTGGTCTCTCTGGTTACCTTGACAACTATAATAGAGACTCATGTTTGCTTTTAGATTATTTGGTTGTATAAATGTTTAGACTGTTGTTTACATTGTACTGAAGTTTACTTTTAAAACCCTAGTGATATTAAGACTTTTTTTCCATTAACATGAAGGTTAATGTACTGGGACTGTTAGCAGGTGGACGTTGCTGGGTGTTGAAAATGAGAACATGAGTCAGAACCCTGCTATCTCTCTGTGTGCTCTCTCGTTATAGAACTGTGTTGGAGTTAAGCTGATCCTGCATTAATCTACAGTACCTGTAAGCCACACAGCATTTTTCTGTGGTAATTAAATTTGTTAATCCTTTGTATGTTTGTATGTATGGCTTTGGCAGAAATCACTGTCATCAAAAACGATGCAAGAGTAGCAATATGTAAAATTTGTGAGGTGGCTTGTTGCCAAAGAACTTTACTACTACTGGTAAAATTTTTTGTATAACAACACAACCCCTAACAGCGTAAAGAGTCAAATTACACAATTTTAATTGCAGAAACTTTATTTCTGGTTTTGGTGTTCAGCTAAATGAAAACTATTTCAGTTTCATGTTTTGTTAAAAAAAATGTTGCATACTTTTGCTTTCATCGGTCATGAGCCATTTTCATAAACTGACACCATCGGTCTCTCCACAAACCTCCGCACTGGCTCAGTAATTTACCCAGCCTCCATAATTGTTCATTTTTATGTAACCTGGAAATTTGAAAATGGCACATTACCTCACAAGAATATTTAATCTTTACAGTCTCTTTTTTTGCTCACTATTTGCACTTGTTTTTGTTTTTACAGTATTGTTCTCAGTATGCATTGCTGTCTTGTTTAGCTGTCAAATTAAACAAAATCATCAAAATAATCTAGTGTACTAAAGTGATGTTCTAATTAAGAAAAAGCACATCCATATGCTTGAAATTAAAGCAGAAAGAATAGGATTAGGGGTGAGGAACTGCTCTCCACAATTCATTAGACATGCTGCTTTATTGCTGTTCACCATATCCTACTGTGCTCTAATAGAAACTGAGCTTCGTGTTGGTGAAGAGAGACTTGATTGAGAGAATGGCTTGATTGTTGTGAGGGATGTGTTCACCAAAATTCAATTTGGCCCGAACACACACTATGCAGTCCAACCGATATTAGACAAGAAATCTCAGACGAAGCGGTATAATGGTAATGTAATTTCAGTCATAGTTGAACGTTGTGATGATGATTATTGATTTTTATGGTACTGTGGCCTTGAATTACGTACCTAATCTAATGTTTTGAATTTGCATTCATGAAGTGGCATGAACTCTCTCCCAGAGGCCATTTAATGGATAGATTCTGTTTGCTGTGAGGCTGTGCGAACTGAAGTCAGATCTGCTGCCTTTGACCAGTGCAGTAATAAATCACACTGACTCCCTCAGGAAGTTTGAACATCTCAGACAATGAAACATTGGGAAGAAATCTGGCCATGCAATAAATAAGTCTGAGAATCTGTGCCTACGCTTTCCTGGAAACCTTCAGGGATTCCCTTTGCCCCTGCCGTACTGGAACGGACTCAGTGTTTTTGCCATGTACTTTGAAGGTATACTGCACATAATTGTGTCCTTGAGAGTTTGGCATTCAGTGCTCCCTTTTCATTGCTAAGGTTTTCTCTGATACCTGTCATCTGAAACAGCAGGAATGCAGCTTTTGCAAAGCCTGATCTGCATTTTACCATGTATAGCTCAGAGGGAATTGTACGAAAAGGGAATCCTTACAAGCAGTATGTCGCAATTTTGGTGTTCCGTCTGTAATTTATATATAGTATAGTATATATATATATATATGTATATATATATATAATATTATATATATATATATATATGATATATATTTTTTTTGTTTAATTTCCCCCCCCCATGTAGGCCATTTTGCCATTTTTTTCACCCTTGCATAAACTAAATAGCCAAAATGTGCTTTTTTAGTTTGCTCCTGCTTTTCAAATAAAAAATGAATACAAAACAACCATTTAAAAATATTACTTGAACTAAACTTGTTTTTTAACATTCTAAGCAACATTATCACCAAACATCGATTAACTTAAAAGTAAGAGTCCCGTAAAAATATTTTTTGGCCATTTTTGAGACTTGAATCAGCATGTATTTTTTACTGTACAAATAAAAGCAGCCCTGCTGAGAAGAAGAGACTTCTTTTAAAACATTAGAATATTTTTTGTTTTCATATTTATATAATTATTATTATCATCATTATTATTGTCTTACTTTTTAATTTTATTTTTGTTATGGGGCTGACGAGACATGAGACTTGCGGATCCAAATGCAAGGCTTTATTCAAAGACATGGTCAGAAACAGGCAGGGTCAAAACACCAGCAAACAGGTATGGCACAGGCAAAACAAAGAATATTCCTTGGGCTAGTGTGGGTCTACGATCGGCGAACAGAATAAACAGGGCAAGACAAGAGGGATAAATCCAGGTACAAGGCAAAGGTCCAGGAAGGGGCAAACAGTATCCTAATAGGGCAAGATGAGAGGGGGAATCCGACGGTACACGGGGCAAAGATCAGGATAACGAGAAACAGACAGGCAGACTAAGGTAATTGCTATGAAAACTAGAAATGGCTCTGTAGCGTAGCTATCGCTAGGTGAGTGATATACGCTATACCAGGGGTGCCCAACCCTGCTCCTGGCGATCGATGAGGTGTGTTTGATTAGAGTTGGAGCTAAACTTTGCAGGACAGTCGATTGCCAGGAGCAGGGTTGGGCACCCCTGCGCTATACAATACTCGGCCGTGGGGAGGGATCAGAGTGAGTGTTATATAGGGAATGTGTGATTGATTACAGCTGTGTGCAATCAACTGTGTGTGTGTGTAATCAGTGGTGTGGTGCAAGAGTCCATAGTAGTGGAAGGGTGACCTCTTGTGGCGAGCAGACGGAAGTTCATGGACCGGATTCCTGACAGAGCCCCCCCCCAAAACACCTTAACGATCCAGGTGGGCGGTGGAGCGGGGAGGGACCAGGGTGGAGCCGGCAGTACAGGTGGAACTGAGGACCACCACAGCAGAGCAGACGGGACCGAACACCGAAGATCACCACGGCGGAGCAGAAGACCACCAGAGCCAGACAGCAGACCACAGAGCAGGCAGAGCCGGGACCCATGGCAGAGACTGGAGCCTAGAGAAAACAGAGACAGACAACACAGGCAGTGCATTCTTGGTTTCAGGGACCAAGGCAGGGAACACAATAAGCTCATCAATGTTCTCTAGGGCAGTGACAGAGTTAAAGGGACAGACACGGAATGCATTATTATTCTCAGGGCTCATGACAGGCAGGTTTAAGGGTTCAAGTAGGGGTGTGCGATATTGACAAAATTATATCTCGATATTTTCTGGGATTTTATCGAGAACGATAATTAGACGATATTTTGCTGAGTGTGTTATTGTGCTGGTACCTTAAGGACTGCCGAAGACAGCTGACTCATAATGTTTTTAATATTCTTCATATGCTGTGTGGTGGTCAGTTCATACTGATAGAAATTAATCTTTTCCAATAAGTTTAAACTGATTTTTGCATTTTATGGGCATTTTTACTTTTATAAAGCCATTTTTTCTAAAAGTGTCCATTATCTTTTGAGTCAAATTCTTACATTTAATCAGGGAATTAGAATAATAAGACATTTGGGCTGTTACCAAGCAAATTAAATCAACACAGAAGCTGCATCTGAAGTGGCATTTAGATGTATTTACACACATGTATTTTGTTTAATGCAAGACATGAATGCATTTAACCTGCAGTTACACATGCATAAATAATGTTTTGATATATTAAACATAAAACGTTGAATACTGATGTTTGAAATGATTTAAAACATGAAAAAATTTGAAAAATTAAATTTAAAAAAGCCGAAATGTGGAATTAAAACTGCCAGCAGGTGGCAGCAAATCACTGTTAATAAGTGAGTCATTGCGATTGAACCGAATAATTTAAACGGTTGATTAATTCAAGAACGAAACACCGTCATGTTGCTCAGAGACACAAAACAGCGCTGTGGCTGTATTCTGAATTATTTTTGTTGGCGAAATAGAGCAAAAACAAGCAATATGGTGTCTAAAACGTAAGACTCTTAATTAACTTATTGTTTATTGAATTCAATGTCACATTTGTAATCATGGTAATTTTTTGAGAAAAACGGCACTATTCATGTGAAATTGATTAACTATATGATGTGGTATAAATATATAAATTTTCTGCCCCCGTCCTGAATTTGTGATCATTCTAAATGCATTTTAATAGACTGAATCATGCAGTGAAAGAAAACACACTAAATGCGCACACGCACTAGTCTAGACTCACTAATGTATGGCTACGCTCGGTAGGTGTGTTTTCAATGTTTTTGCAAAATACTCGATAATGTCAAAACGCACATCGTTAAAACAGCAATTACGATATTATCGCAGACGATAAATATTGCACACCCCTAGTTCAAAGACTAGGTTTTGGGTTGTGACAGACAGACAGACAGTTTCAGGTGTGACAGATAAGGCAGAGAGTTCAGAAACAGCTTCTTTGGCTGGGTTGAGACAGGGTAATAGTTCGTAAACGGCCTCCATAGCCGAGACAGGATGGACAGAGAGTTCACAGATGACCTCCTTGGCCGGAACAGAACAGGCAAAGAGTTCACAGACGGCCTCCATAGCCGCGACAGGATGGACAGAGAGTTCACAGGCGGCCTCCATAGCCGTGACAGGACGGGACGAGAGTTCACAGATGGCCTCCATAGCCGTAACAGGATAGGCAGGAAGTTTACATACGGCCTCCATAGCCGTGACAGGACAGGCAGAGGGTTCACAGACGGCCTCCATAGCCGTGACAGGGCAGGACGAGAATTCACAGACGGCCTCCATAGCCGTGACAGGACGGGTAGAGAGTTCATAAGTGGATACCACTGACACCTCTGGAGGTTCTGCAGCGGATGCCGCCACCTCTGGAGGTTCTACAGTAGGACCATCAGGAAATAGGGAGAGTTCATTAACGGTTCCTTCGACTACGACATTGCAGGTTGCAAGTGCCTTGTTGGGTGCCACCACCGTACAAGGAGTTGAAGCGATCGCCGCCGCCTTAGGAGGTTCTGCAGCACACGCCGCCACCTCTGGAGAAGCTGCAGCAGGTGCCATCGCCTCTGGGGAAACAGCAGTGAACTCCACTACTTTGGGAAGTTCTGCAGCATCAGCCGCCACCTCTGGAAACATCATAGTAGGCGCCGTTGTTTCAAGAGTCTCAATGGTGGTGTGTGCAGCCCATACACTCCATAAAGAGATCCCCATTATGGGAAGTGCTACAGACGGGGGAATAGGTTCAGGAACAGGAGGGCTAGAGTGAGTGGGTTTGGGGATACCGGCTGTGCGTGCAGCCACCAATGGTGGGTCCTCCACGCTGGATGCCAGTCTGGGATACTGATGAACAGTCCCCGAGAGTCTGGGTGCAACAGACAGGACGTGACATGACTTTGGATGATCAGCTGTGATGTGACTTGACTCTGGATGATCAGCTGTGATGTGACTTGACTCTGGATGATCAGCTGTGATGTGACCTGATTCATGAAGATCAACTGTGACTTGATGTGACTCAGAAAGAGCAGATGTGACTTGACTTAACTCATGAGGATCCACTGTGACTTGACTTTTGAAGATCGGCCGTGACTTGACTTGACTCATGACGATCAACTGTGAGTTGACTTGACTCATGACGATCAACTGTGACTTGACTTGACTTATGACGATCAACTGTGACCTGACTTGACTCATGAAGATCAACTGTGACTTGACTTAGTTCATGAAGATAAGCTGTGACTTGACCTGCCTCATGACGATCAACTGTGACTTAACTTGACTCATGACGATCAACTGTGAATTGACTTTACCGGTAATCAACTGTGACTTGACTTGATTCATGACGATCAACTGTGACTTGACTTGACTCATGAAGATCAGCTGTGACTTGACTTGACTCATGAAGATCAGCTGTGACTTGACTTGACTCATGACGATCAACTGTGACTTGACTTGCCTCATGAAGATCAGCTGTGACTTGACTTGACTCATGACGATCAACTGTGACTTGACTTGATTCATGACGATCAACTGTGACTTGATTTGACTCAGGATTGGCAGCTGTGACATAACGGGGCGCTGTTGTGTCCGCCATTTTGCGATCAGGCTCCACTGTCGCCGCCATTTTGTGAGCGTGCTCTAGTGCGGCCGCCATTACACGAGTGAGTGCGGAGTCACGTTCCTCCGTGATACCCACAGTGAACGCTGAACCAACCGTCAACAAAGCATAATTCATAAACTGACTTAAAGATGAACGCGGACCCTCGTGAATGAGTTTGGACTTTAGCGGTTGATTAATGCCCTCACAGAAAAAGTCTATCAAAACACAGTCCGGTAGATCTGAATAATGAGCGATTGCTAAATATTCTTGAATATAGCCCTCCAGCGATCGTGTGCCCTGTCTAAGGGCTAACAATATTCTTGCTGTATCCATACCCGTCCAATGTCCATCCGAGAAGCTGCTGGATCCTTATGTGACCGAGCAGACGGAAGTTCATGGACCGGATTCGTGACAATTTTACATAACGACAGTAAAATTACAATACTATCATTTATGAATGTTGATGGAGTTGTTGCTATTTCTCGGCTTTTATTTTGTCAGAAACCCGCAGGAAGATCTCAGTGCTTCTTTTTGTTGACAACAGCATGCAAATTTATGATTCTCATTACGAATTTGGGAAGATGTTTGTCGCACATATCACATTGTCACATGCCTTTAAAAAAATTCACAAAAATGTTACTGAGCAACTGACGAGTAACACAGTTTTAGCGCAGATTTTCCTCGCGCTTTGGACTTACATACATAGAATACATGCAATGTGTGCGTGTATTAGAAAATATAACATTCTGCAGTTTATTTACTAATCGTTTGAGGCCATAAAGGCCTCCTGTAGTGAATCCATGCATTTTTGTAAGAAAAATATCCATATTTCAAACGTAATAAACACTTTTCTCTCACTTCCGTTATCGTCATACGCGGGGGGTGGGGGAGTGGGGGATGGGGATGCCATTTCGGTGGATGACGCAGCGCGTGTGCCTCTGAGATATGCTAATCTTGCGAGTTTGTTAATAGGAGCAAAGGAAGCAAATGTCCTTACTTTAGCAAAGGAAAACCAGTCTCCTATTGGTTTATATCGAAATCCTCCGACATTTTTCTTTGCAAATCCTCGGTTTGTACTTCTAATTCATGACCGGCGTTTTGTTTTGTTCTCTCTTCGCATTCGTCGCTAGGCCATTTTTAGCGGGGCTATAGTTCTATTAAACTATTAGTTCCATAAATTGTACACGAATTCGTGATTGCCTCAGTCCCCTTTAAATTTCAGATGAAAACGGCGGCAGATTTCGATCGGCTCCTCTCTGTCTTTCAGCGCGTTCTTTTTCAATCCACAGACCGCAGCGGCGCAGAGCTAGAAACAGAGGAAAAGGTGTGTGTTTATCGATAGATTGTTATAATATCTGCATCTGTGCAGTTATTTGTCATAAATACAGTTTACAAAATGTCATGGGGGAGCAATCGGTTCCCCATCTACTGTAGCCTAAGTTTTCGCTGCGTTCACCCCTCATCACACCACAGATTTCCTCCAGTGAAAATGAAGCACATATGAACACATATACTTCATAAAACGATGTTGCCATTTTCATTTGAATATATAGCTTATATATATATCTATATATAATATAAAACATGAAAATCCTGAATCGTCCCGTTCGTCACTAATCACTCAAACGCCAAATCTTACTCATCCGCAGGAACCTTCCATTATCTTTCCGATGACAGATAACAATTTTTAATACTCCGACTGGATTCGTCTGAAAGAAAAGTCATATACACCTAGGATGACTCTAGGGTGAGTAAAACAGAGCTAAGTTCATTTTTTGGGTGAACTAACCCTTTAAATAATTTTTGGCAAATTAAATAAAGCTAAAAATATTAAACATTAATTAAACATATAATTAAAAATAGAATATTGCCTTGGCAACTACTGAAATTAGTTCAACGGAAGTACTAAAATGAATAAAGCGAGAGTTAAAAGATTAAAAAATAACAATAAAAATTAGAAAAGCACATATAAAAATTACTAAAACAAAGTAAAATTAAGAATAAAACTGAAGTTTTTTTAAGCTAATTAAAATATTAACAAATACTATAAAAGTATATAAATAATATTAAAGGGGTCATATGATGTTGCTAAAAAGAACATTATTTTGTGTATTTGGTGTAATGCAATGTGTTTATGCGGTTTAAGAAGGTTCAAAAAAACACATTATTTTCCCACATAATGTACATTATTGTTTCTCTATGCCCCACCTTCTGAAACGCATAAATTTTTACAAAGCTCATCAGTCTGAAAAACGAGGTGTGCTCTGATTGTCACGCTATCCAGTGCTTTGTGATTGGCCGAATACCTCAAGCGTGTGTTAGAAATGTTACGCCCCTCACCATACTCTGTTTCCATCATACAGTCTATGGTTTCCATGTGTCCAGCGCGACGAGACAAAACCAATAAAACCCATTACAAACAAGGCATTTGTTGCATCCAGTGGGGACATAATTACTGATTGTAATGACTTATACTGTGTTTTTACGCTTTGCGTTGCGTATTGCGCCGCATAAACATAAACCATGTCTGCATTTGTGATCGTAGAAATGACAAACAATAAGCGCTACTCTACACTGCTCAAACTCGCGTTTGAATCATCATGGCAAATTCTTTATATATTAAAAACGTACTAACAGTCTGTGAGTCCAGAAGCGCCAGACTTCCTTGCAAGTTGGGCACTGCGCCTTTATAGAAACATTATGTCCTCTTTTGGAAGGCCAAACAAAGTAGTTTCGCTTTCACAACGATGAGGCGCGCCCGGCGGATTCACAAAGGAGGCTTGCGGCAACCACATGTGACGACCCCGGGCTGGACTCTGCTTCGTCCACGGTTAAAAGCCGATCCGTCGATTGACAGCGCAAAGTTTATTTTTTTCCTCAGCGACCAGCATGGATCAGCTCCAGGCATGACGAAGCAGATATCGTCCTCTTTTGGAAGGCCAAACAAAGTAGTTTTGCTTTCACAATGAAACACAGGCAATTCTCACGACATGGCGGCGGCGGCAACAAAAAGTTACGCCTTCTTTCTTTGCGTGAACATTTGGGTGGCGTTATGCAAATCTTCCCACACAGTGACATAGACATGTGGGGGCGTGTTTAAACGAGGCGTTTTAGGAGGGCATGGACAAGTTTTAACTTTTATAAAGAATATCTCTTTGGATTTGAGACTTTAGTCTTTAAAAATGTACAGATCTTCTTTATGCACCAAAAGCTTGTAACACTCTAAAGAGAAAGGAAAAATTGAATCATATCATATGACCCCTTTAAATTAACACTGGTCTTGAGGAAATTAGTATTACATGAGTTACTTTTTGTTGCACAAGGATGATTTGCCTTCCTTCTGTCCAGTTACTGTCTAAAAAGTTCCGTGCAACCCATTAACAGTTTGCTCTGTTTTGTCACATTGTTCTAGGCCATAGCCTGAATCTGTCACATGGTGTGACAGGTCATATATTCCATAAGCAATCTAAAAAGCACCTATTTTTTTTAAAGGGAATATCACACACTCATTTTAGTACTCATACTTTGAAAAATATACTTGCTGTTTTTCTGATAACAGGACAGAATATATCAGCACAATGCTCATCTCTTTTACAAAGTATGTTTTTTTTAACCAACCAAGCTATAATACATTCATTTCAATAATTTACAATACAAATAAAAATGTAATATGCACAGTGACCCATATATTTGCATTACATTACGCTACTTTTTCTGTCCATTAATATTATGGTATATCATTTTGTATATTAAATAACAGAAAAACAAACGTTCCTCAGTTGAGCTGCTGACATGTTTTCTGCCTAATTGAACTGATTCAAAACAGTTAGATTCACGTTTATTAAATTATACTTTGAATTACCATTGTAGCCCTTATGACAGCTGGAAACAGGTCTTGGTAATGAGTGCTGGATTGTTTATCACAACTGTGATGAGTTAGTCATCACACTGTGTTCCAGCCATGGTAAAGTTAATGTGCCGCTCTTTCTCACTCATCATTTCTCACAGTTTGTGAAGCATGGCAGGCTGTGGAGCCCGCAGAATTGAATGGCTCCTGGAGGATGTAACTCCACTGTGCATCAGCTGCAGTACAGGCAAAGATCAATATGGCTGGGGAGCAGAATTAATGTTCAGGAAAATGTGTGGTTTGAAATTTTGTTAAAAATATCAAACCTCTTCAGGAAAATGCATTCTTGAATTTAGTTAGTAAAATGTATGGCTGGTTTTTTACTAATATAAAATATAAATTTTATAAATATAAATGTTTTTTTTTATACTTTTTTTTTTTTTTTACATAATAGATGTCAGGTTATAATTTCTAGAGGTGGACTATATTATCTATAGAGGAGAGGCGAGAGAGATTTTAATAGAAATAGAGATATTTTAGCAACACATTTTTTGTGTAAATTGTTTTTAATTTTTATTATTTTACTTTTTTTCAAAGCAGACACATAGCAATTTGCCAGTCTGATCAACTTCAGCTTTGCCTTTGCCTCCCCATTCTGATTCGCCTGAGCATTTCATTTTATCACACTATGATGTGATCTGGTTGCACCTCAGTTTCCTGCAACATTTTATTGGTACTCCATTTACCTCTCTGTTTGTTTCCATGGAAACAGATGAACGTTTCAGTCCCTTAGCTGCATGCCCTTTACGAACTCCCCACCATGGCTAATCTGCTCTTGATGCTCTGCGCTCAGATCGTACAGATTGACAAAGAGTTTTCTACACAGTGCATTAAGTACTCTGGACACAAGTGCCTTATATTGTTTCACTTGTGTGGCCTCCTAGTTGAAAATCAGTGTGTTAATGATATTCTGTTTCTCTGAAGAATTGTGCATGTGAAGCATCCTCGAGCTTGAAGGTTAAACTGAATAAACTGCTTGTGAGGGCCTTTCTTTTTGTGAGTGAAGACATTGTTCATTCATATTGTTCTCAAGGTCACTGGTCAGATTATAAGCATGAGGCCTTTGTCTTAGTTGGATGCTCTTGTTGTTGTAGAAGAAATCCAAGCAGACATCTAGCTGTTCACACTAGGAGCACTAAAAGCATGCATGAACACCAATAGCAAGATGGTTGCAAGCTTTAAAGAGAGCTGAGAGTAGGAGGTCTCAATAAAGGTATTTTATGACATTTATAAGTAACATTTGAAAGAGTGTGCCATTTGAAATAATGACTTTATTTTATGCACATTTATCCACAGTCTCAGAGAAGAAGTGTGAAGCAGATCTCTGAAAAGCATCACTCTTGCCATCAGCTGGAAGGGAGAGACAATTACAGGTACATATGGTATGGTGATTTTTGATCATTTTTAATCATGCCATCAAAATCTGATGGCTCTTGCCACTAAGGTCAGCATGCAAATTAACATTCACTTGCTTCTTAATGTTAACCTCACATTTAAACCTGGGAATGCAACCTGTTGTGTCTCACAACCATTAATGCTACAACCATCCATCTAAGGAATCGTGTTTTCACAAAACCCTCATCCTCCACCGGTTGCTATTTTGATCTTGGTTTCACAGTGTTCCTCAA
Organism: Sinocyclocheilus anophthalmus; assembly: GCA_018155175.1. Classification (NCBI taxonomy): domain Eukaryota; kingdom Metazoa; phylum Chordata; class Actinopteri; order Cypriniformes; family Cyprinidae; genus Sinocyclocheilus; species Sinocyclocheilus anophthalmus. The sequence goes on from JADLZN010008642.1 coordinate 112,501, forward strand.
TATAATTTAGTACACTGTCCATCTCCTTTAACAATTTCTTGGAAGAATCAATAGTTTGTCTCTGATGCTTGTCAAGCCATATTGACAGTATAATGGTAAATCGTCTCGGGTTACGTATGTAACCCTGGTTCCTCGAGGGAACTCGAGCTGCATCGGAAAACGCTTTCGGAATGCCTTCTGTGTCCACGCTCTGAATCTCATGTGAAATCAGTCCAATAGCTGAAAGGGATGTCACGGCGGATGACGTCATGACCGGGATGCTATAAAAGCACGTGCGGCGGAGCCCGCATCAGCTTCTAGGAATGAAGCAAGCACCGACAGGGACGCCGGAAGTATGGCACCGCAACGCAGCGTCTCGTTCCCTCGAGGAAACATGGTTACATACGTAACCTGAGACGATCCTCTTCAGCGAACTCGAGCTGGCGTCTAAAACACTAGGGGAACTAAATGCCCACGCTGCCAGACTCCAATGTGGAAGACTGCACTGCTAGGGCGAGAGAACAGAAGAGCCCTGAGTGGCTTGCATATCTAGGTCATAGAACCTGACGAACGTTAGGGGCGTGGACCAACCCGCAGCGTTACAGATGTCCTGCATAGGCACACCCCCTAAGAAAGCCTTAGAGGCTGCCACACTTCGAGTCGGTGAGCCTTGACCCCTAATGGCGAGGGGAGATCAGAGGACTCATAACAGATGGAGATGGCATCCACTATCCACCAACTGAGGGTCTGCTTAGTTGCCGGCAGACCTCTCTTAGGGGGACCGTAACACACAAGCAACTGGTCCGCCCTCCTCCACAGGGCAACTCTGTGGACGTATGCATCCAGTGCTCGCACTGGACACATACCGTTAGCTTCTGCTGGTCTGGTTCCCCGAAGGGAGGAGGACTGAAGGCCTGAAGTACGATGGGTTGCGGTGCTGATGAGGGGACTTTAGGGACATACCCCAAGGGTACAGAAATGCTTTGGCCAGACCGGGCGCAAAGTCAAGATAGGAAGGGGCCACAGAAAGGGCCTGTTAATCCCCAACTCTCTTAAGAGAAGATATATCGCCAGAAGAAAGGTAGTCTTTGTCGTGAGGTGGCGATCAGAAATCTCTTTGATAGGTTCGAATGGAGGCTTACAGAGAGTTTCTAGCACCACTGCTAGGTCCCATGTAGGGACACGAGATCGTACCGGAGGCCTCAGCCTCAGTGCACCGCGGAGGAATGTGTAACTAGGGGGTGTCTCCCCAATGACTGGCCACAGAGAGGGGCGTGGTAGGCCGCAATGGCCGCCACGTAGACCTTCAGGGTGGAGTGGGTTAACCCTGTAGAGAATCGGGCCTGCAGGAACTCCAGTACTGTACCGACCGGGCAGTTAACTGAGTCAAGCTGGTGGTCTCCGCACTAAGAAGTGAAAAGTTTCCACTTCAAGACGTAATTTCCACAGTGTGGGAGCTCTGGATTGGAGGATGGTCTCAACAACCTCAGTTGAGAGACCGGAAGCTACTAGTTGTGCCCCCTCAGGGGCCACACCCATAACTTCCACAACTCCGGGCGGGGGTGAAATATCGTGCCCTCCACCTGTGAGAGGAGGTCCCTCCTGATGGTAATCTCCCATGGAGAGCCGTCAAGAAGGGAGATCAGGTCCGAGAACCATACTCGGCTCGGCCAGAACGGGGCTACTAACAGTAAACGGACTTCGTCCTGGCGTACTCTCTCCAGAACTCCTAGGAGCAGAGCAATCGGGGGAAAGGTGTACAGACGAAGCCTCGGCCACGCCTGTACCATGGCATGAATGAATTCATCTAGTGGAGCTGGATGAATCAGAGAGCACCAGAGGGGACATTGCGATGTCTTCTGAGTCGCAAACAAGTCCACCTGAGCCTGGCCAAATACTAAATTTCTGCTTCACCACCTCAGGGTGAAGCATCCATTCCCCGGGCCTAGGCCCCTGCCTCGACAGGATGTCTGCTACCACATTGAGATGCCCAGGAATGTGCACTGCTCTCAGCGAGAGGAGTCTCTCCTGGGACCACACAAGGATCAGGTGTGCCAATTTGTATAAACGGCGAGAGCACAGACCTCCCTGGTGGTTTATGTATGAAACCACCGCTGTGTTGTCGGTGCGCACCAACACATGGTGATCTCTTAGGTCTGGGAGAAAGTGTTTTAGTGCTCGAAACATGGCCAGCATCTCCATACAATTGATATGCCACGTCAGATGGAAACCACTCCACAGACTGCGGGCATGGTGGCCACTCATGACCGCACCCCAACCGGTGAGGGATGCATCTGTCGCTAGCGTCACACGGCGACAAAGAGCTCCCAGCACCGGGCCCTGAGACAAGAACCAAGGTTTCCTCCACATGTCTAAGGCATGTAGGCATCTCCGCGTGACCTTGAACATGCGTAGCGGGTTTCCCCTCGGGGAGAACCCCCTGGTCTTGAGCCACCACTGTAGGGGCCTCATGTACAGCAGTACAGAACCCGGAGTCTATCTCGTGCGGAGGGACCACCTCGATGGCCTCCTTCCTTAAGAGAGTAACTACTTCTTGTTCTAATACCAGAGCCTGCTCGGGACCCACTGGCGTGGGGGTGACCCCGTTGAATCGAGGCGGATGAGAACCGAACTGGATTCTGTAGCATCTTTCTACAGTGTGCAGGACCCATTATGACACATTTTGCAGAAGCTTTCACACTGCCAGATATTTTACTAAGGGAATCAGTCTCTTGAGACTGATCTCTGGTGTGCCCAGAACGGCTAGTTGCCGAAACCGAACTAGCTGCTCTGGGGACCTCCGCAGAGGCTGCGAGCCTCTCAGTGCCGCTATGTTGCCGGGTGGTAACTGACAGATATGCTCGCTGGAGACCGCTGCGCCCTGGAACACTGGCAGGGTTGGCAGAACGATCTCCCGAGGGCACTGGGGGGAGACGGGCACCGTGTAATGTAGTGTGACCCTCTCTGCCCCAGAAGGGCCCTCCCTCGCTAGTCCTACACCCAAATAGCGAACCGCTGAACGGTTCCGCTTGTTTTCGAGCCTCCTGGTCCCTGTCGACGACTGAATTGACAGCGTCGCCGAACAGGCCAGAAGGCGCAAGCGAGGCGTCGAGGAGGAAGACCCTGTCTTTCTCTTTCATATCCGACAGGGTCAACCACAAATGTCTCTCTGCAGCCACCAGTGCTGCCGATGGCGCGGGCGGTCTCTTTGGTGGCACGGAGAGAGATCAGCGGTTCTTTTTAACTCTGCGATATTATCAGAGCTAAGCTCCTCTCCCTCATCCAGCTCTTTAAGCAGGTCTGCCTGGTACGCATGTAACACAGACATTGTGTGCAGACACGCACCGGCCTGACCTGCTGCCGCGTACCCCTTGCCCACCAGCGCTGATGTTGTACGCAGCGGCTTTGAGGGCAGTGCCGGAGCCTTTAAAGACGATGCCATGCCTGGGGACAGATAGCTAGCTAGCGTCTGTTCAACCCGGGGCATCGCCTTATAGCCACGCTCAGTTAGCCCTGCCACATTTTCATAATAATCTGAAGCAGGGATGAATAGGCGGGGCGAAAAAGGCCTGGCCCATGACCTCGACACCTCGGTGTGAAGGTTGGGGGAAAATGGCAGGCTCCGGCATGGAGGTGGCGGTTTCGCGCGCAGGAAGCGTTCATCCAGCTTGCTTCGCTGCGGCTCGGCCTGCTTCTCGGCGGGCCAATCGATTTTCAGCTTGGCTACGGCATGAGTAAGCACCTCCACTAGCTCCTCATATTGGGGCGATTGAGGGGGCGAAACCTCTTTGACGTCCTCCACGTCCAGGAGAAGCGTCGAGCCGTCACCCCGGGAGGAAGTAGCCACAGAACGGGCTTCCGAACCCAGAGATTGGGAACTGGATCTGGTGGGTGAGGAAGGAGATAGGGACTCGCCCGTCTCCATTCTCTCTGCCAGATCCAACTGCGAACCCCACGAATGCAGCCGCCGCTCCGACTCGACGGAAGCGGGGCCAGCACCGCGAGGAACGCTGGCGAAGGCTCCCTCCTCAAAGAGGGAGGCGCTCGCAATGCGGGCAGCTGGCCCCCTCAAGAGCCGACTCTGCGTGCCTCGCTCCCAAGCAAACCACGCACAGGCTGTGTGTATCCCCACTCGTGATGTAACGTGGGCAGGGAGGAACACACAACCTATAACGTGGCTTGCACTCGCCCTTTGCATGCTTTGTCTTAGCGTGAGCCTTAGACATAGCTGCTTATTAGACTTTTTCTTTCAATAGACAGACAACAATAAATATGACTGACACACATAGAGAGCTTCGCTGAATGACAGAAAGCTAACGCGGGCTCCGCCTCACGTGCTTTTATGGATTCCTGGTTTATTGACGTGTCACCCTTCGTGACGCGGTTCTTCCCGTTTTCAGCTATTGGACTGATTTCACATGTGATTCAGAGAGTGGGTCGCAGAAGGCGTTCCCCTAGCGTTTTCGACGCAGCTCGAGTTCCTGAAGAGGAAGCTCCTCTTAATCATTTAAAGCTGGCATGAGAAAATTTGCTCAGTTTGGGCCTCTAAATAAAACAGAGTTTTTTTTCCCTTGAGTATTAGCTCCATGTGTTCCTATATCAGACTAAATGAGCTATAAAAGCCTGATGTATCAAATATGATACACATGCATATTCAATTTTTAAAAATTATTTTGTCTAAAGTTTCAATAAACTGTTCCATTATTTTTTCCCCTGACTATTATTTTATGTCTCAGTTTTTACAGGATTAAGATGTTTTAGTTACGGAAGGTTTTGCATGAAATTTTTCCTAGTTATATACATTATATGCAAAGAAGTGGCAGTTGCCTTCAGCCTGTAATCTTGAAAAAGAAAATTACAGCTAAGAGAGAACAGACTCTAGGCTTTCCATTTGAAAGTGTTGTAAGTGTCTAGTTCTGAGAAATTTGAAAAGACGTTTTTTAATGGAGACTGCCATGGTTTACACTATCAGCAACTTCAGACATTCCCACACTAAACAAATGTCTTGTTCTCAAGCTGAGTACGTGTTTTTTTTTTGTTTTTTTTACTGAATTCAGCCGCTCTGAGAATATACAAGAACAAGAGTCAATTTAATCTCTGGATTTGTATGCCATAAAATAGCCTTTTTTCCATTGTTAACACTTGTTTTGTCTAGTCCTTTCTCTTCCTTCCTTTGGAAGTGCAAAAATGTGAAGGCGCCTGAACACCATTATACTAAACTTTCTCAAAGCAGAGGCTCAGTCTGAAGTGTTTTAACACAGTTCTGCATGGCTTCATTCATGTTATTGTTAGTATTTAGAGCAGATGGTGCAAGAGTATTATATAAAGTATTTGTGCGAGAAGATTCCCTGCTGTTTTTTTTTTTAAAATCAATACTTCTTCCAGCTTTGCTCTTTTTTACTTCTGGTTCCTTGAGTCTGTCAAACCTGATCTCAACAGGGTGTTAACAGACATTCAATATTGCTAATTGTAAAGTTTTTTCATGTTCATGTCCAAAAGGGTGTCTGGCAATCTCAAAGTTTATTAAAAAGCGAAAATTTGCAAATATAAACCTGAAATTCCCTTGTTTTCCACCAGTGAAACCAGACACCCACCCAATCTCATGTACATGTGTGAATCATTCTTTGCATGTCCTCGAAAGTACTAGATGTATTTTGGCAGATGTCTTACTCTCAGATTGTGACTGGTATCCTCTAGAGACAGAGAAGAACAGCACAGTTCACTGTCTATCAGTTAGCAGATAGCACTCAGTTGCCCTCCAACACTAACAGCCTCCTTTCCTTTTAGAGTAATTAGAGCTGGGAACATGGTAACACCCAGAGGATGTTAATGTTCATGTACTATAATTTTTGTGTGGTTTTCAGACTTGTTATTCTCTCCATTGTCATAGTAAGGATTTTTGGACAAAACTAGAAAGATTAGAAATAGCACACTACATCTCATTTATAATGCACTGAAATTATAAGAAAAATATTACCTTTTTTTGTGAAATATATAATTATCTTATTTTTGTACTAACACGTTTACTATTAACCACCCCCCCCCCCCCCTCTTTTTCAAATTCAATATAATTTTTCCATAATTACTTTATTGGCAGGTTTCTCAGGCACCAATTAAGTCTAGTCCAATGGAGAGCCACCATTGCTAAGAACTTCATTTGGACAACTTTTTGCACCCTCAGATTCCAGATTTTCAAATAGTTGTATCTCAGCCAAATATTGTCATATCCTAACAAACCATACATCAATGGAGCTTATTTATTCAGCTTTCAGGTGATGTATAAATCTCAATTTCGCAAAATTGATATGACTGGTTTTGTGGTCCAGAGTCACATATGAATATTTGCTTGTGTACTCAGATTTATTTTTTAAATTAATAATATTTTTAGGTAATCATAATTAGAATAATTTTAATAATTTATAATATTGTTACATTTCATAATTCTCTCATGTATTATATTATATTATATTTTAGTGAAATGATTCACATTTATTTATTTTATCTAGATGAAATAATTTTTGTTTAGGATTTAGATGTGATATGTTTTGTCCTGAAATATCCACCATGTTTTCTTTTCCTTACAGCATAATGCTGTGGACTTCTGCTAAAAGGACTGTCCAATACACAGATCTCTTATGTATTTTAGGGTCAGTGTTTTCACTTTCTTAAAAAAAAAACCAGTTTTATCTGTCTGACCTTATTTCTGAGTCAAAACACATCGTTTGAAGGTCATAGCATTGTGGATCAGAGTAAAAGCTCCTGAATACCAATGGGAACATGGTAGATGAAACATCTCATACATGAAACTGTGAAGAATTAGTCAGTCATCACATCAGAGGCTTTCTAAAGTTTAAATAGTTGAAGTCAGCATTAAGTGTAAATAACCCTATCTGTTTTCTTAATGCATTTTATTGTGTAAGATTCATTCCTATAGGTTTTTTTTTTTTGAGCTGATACTTTTCAATCAGTGTTATACCTTGAGCTTCCAGTGAAACTACAGAGTTCTCTCTGGTGATGTATGACGGACATCTCAATTCATTCAGTCAACTTAAACCCTACCTTTTTCTTACAATTGACTGCAAACTCATATTCAGATCCCTTCTCCCCCCCCCCCCCCCCCCCCCCCCCCCCCCTCACCAACCGATGGAAAGAACCAAGTTCCTGTCCTATATCTTTTTTGTTTTTCGATAATCCGTTTCACTCTGATGTACATTACAATATGGAAGAAAAGATCTGTCACTACTTATGTTACATCACAATTTTAAGTAGGCTACCATCAGAGGCGTCATGCTCATCCAAACTGGGTGGGGAATGTGCCCCCTCAGATTTTCGAGCCAAGTGGATTTGGAATGCTGCTTCCAAAAGACAAAAATAGCCAAATTATATTTTTTATATTTGATACAATCACACGGGTGTGATGTGCGGCACATCACTAACTGCTAAATTCAAATCTTCGTTCGCACTTTGGCTGGTGCTGAGCCAGAGAAAGACGTGTTTGTACAGTGCTGCATTATAACCAATTACACATGATTCTGTTGAGCTTATGAATGCAATGGCCAATCAGAGGTGTTCAGATGAGTCATCGCTGAAACACCAGAGTTTTGTTCACTGCGCGGGTCGCTGACTGACCCTGCGTTCCATTCGGAACGGCTCATCCCTATGCCCTAATCCCTTCAAAGGGTTTACCCTCCGGAGTGAGAGCTTCGAAGGGATGAAGGGTGTAGGGGTAAAAAATAACTATTTTTTTGGAACGCACTTCTGCGTCATCTTAACGAGACGATCAAGGATGTACCTTTGTCATACATTTTGTTACAACATTTTTGTACTCTGTTGACCCCCAGTTGTCTTTTACGTTACATATAATGTATATTTGTATATGTAATGTAATGTAATATGTATTTGTAATGTATATTGTGTCTATGTATTTGAAATATTTGAATGTACTGATAAAGGTAGCTGCAAAGTAATTGTTGAAGTACAATGTCGTTTTGACCATAATAATGTAATAAAACTCGTAAAAATATTACAGTCATTACGGATCATGGGGGGGCCTTAAGTGTCCATCAGTTGTACCCTTTGAAATCCTTCATTCCGAAGGCCCCTTTGAAGTGGCCAGTTTTGAGTACTTCGGTTTGGAACGACCCTTTAATATGGCGGCCATAATTGTTTTCACACCGAAGTGCCCTTCGGAGGGCGATATATCTGTTTGGAACGCACCGTGAATTCTGCTTTCTAGCGAATTCTCTCCTCAGAAACAGCAAAGTGCAGATGTGCGTACGATGCAAGTAATATATGCATTTCACAGTGTAAACAGATTCAGTGATTATAATTGGAGTTTTTGACTCGTGCCCCCTCAAAAATAATAATTGCATGACTCCCCTGAGTACCATAACACAATTACAGGTTATTAATAGTCCAAATAATGGTGATTAATAGTCTGAACTAAGGGACTGAAGAATCACTTTTTCTACTGTGTACTTGGCATGAATCTTGAGAAATGACGAGCTTTATCTCCAAAGAAAAAGCGGTGAGAATATTGGTGTAGCATCTAATCAACAGATCAATTCTTAGCCTAAATGCATCGATTGCCTCTAGCATTGGTGTACATTTCTCCCTTGGGTAGATTGAGGTGCTGACATAATTAGATACACAGGCATCTCTCTTCAGAAACATCATCCTCAGATACAGGATGCTTTAGAATGCACAGACCGTGGATGATTGAAGGCGTCGGACTGTGAAGGAAAAGCCATAAATAATAGCAGTGTTTACTGGTGCATGCTCTGAAAAGAACTACATATATTACAGTAATGCATTAGCATATTTTTGTGTTGTATCGTTCAATAAATGCTATCACATGAAAAGGAAACCCTCTTTTTCCCCCTCTAAATTATTTCCTTTAAGTGATGCCCTTTAGCTTAATATACTCCTTTGAGAAACAGAGTAGCATTAATTGACTTACTGGTTGTGCACCAGAGCGCGGTTCATCAATACAGAGGTTATGATGTATATGCTAATGCCACATGAGATAACTCAGACACAGCTGTTTCCCAAGGGCTTCAGTAACTGTCTAAAGAAGAGAGGCAAGTCCTATAAATTCACTTTATGTGTCTGTTTAGCATTCAGCTCACCTCGCACAGCAACCATTGACTCCTGCTCTTTAATATGGATCGTTCCTCCACCCTCCTCCACAACATTTTTTTCTCTATCCTATCAGTTTAGACCCATAAGAGGAAAATAATATGTTTTTGTATGTATTTAATATCATGCTATGCCATTCATTTGAAGTTATTTGGTGCAGTGACCTATAATCAAAGGTAAAAGCAATAGCCGTTTGACCTCAGTTTAGGGACTTGGGTAAGAAGATCGGGAGGAGGAAGAAAAAGCTCCCCAGTGGTAAAATACAATCTTTACTAGGTCTCAGTTCGGGAATGTATGCCAAAAACTTGGTTTCATCAAAAGGACTAGATATAGAGAGGTTCGTACATCTAACCATAGATCCTGTTTTGACGATGTATTACAAAGAGTGTGAATTTTTATGTGGCTTATTAATGTTAGTGTCTGATCATTATGTAGCAAAGTGTTCACTGTGTTGTGTTCTTTCAGTTTGTCATTTCCACCTAGTTTTCATCTTTATGAACAAAGGAAACATTGTTGAAGGGAATTGTCTCAAGAAGTTTGGAACCTTTGAAATCAGGCTTTAACTTTGACGCATCTCTTTCTTTGTATGATTACATGCAAAATAGAGACTTTTCAGTGCTAAAGTGTTTTAAGTTCAATATATTCTACTGAAATCAGCCCCATGCTGGCACAGTTATAAAAAAAGTTAAAAGCATGCTGTCTGGTTTATATCACTTTGGAGAATGCAAATCTCTGTTAAAAGCTTGTCTTTTAGAATGCAGTATGGCTTATTTTTCATTTGGTTTCTGGCAAACATTAGTCTAATAGTAGCCAGTGAAGTACATGTCTGTCAAACATTTTCTCAGCAAATGCTGAAGTATTTAAAATGTTTATTGAACGTTTAGAAAAAAATATTTTCTGATATTTGTTTTTAATGTAAATCAATTAGATATTTATAACAGTATAGCAGACTTAAATAAAATGTATAGAATTATCAGTTGTCACTCTACAGGATATATGTCCCAAATAATAGGCTGCAAGATGATAATTAAATGCTTAGTTTTATTATCTATTATCTAAGCTATAGTTTTAGTTGAGTTTTTTTTGGGGTGAGGGGGGCAAAGCACATAATGCAATACAATAAGTTGATTTTTCTGTTGCTTCAGAATGATACTAAATTTCAGAAATATACTAAAAGGCCTTTTTCTTGATAAAGTACAAACTATTAATCAGATGACAGAAATCTTGTAGCAGATTGTGTACATAGATTTTTCAGCAAAGTTTTGATCAAGTTTATAATTTAGAGGCCTCAGAAATTTGTATATCAAATATGATGTAGTAGGCTTTATAGGGGTAAATATCTTTTACAGAAAAAAAAAACTGTCAGCATTCACTCTCTTGTAAACCTGTATGACAAAACATCATTGGATGCCTCTGACTTTCATGGTATTTCGCAAAAGAAAGCCAAACCTTTTGAACAACATGAAAGTGAGTAAATGATGACAAAATATATATTTTGTAACCATATTTGTTTATTCTCGCTGAAGACGAAATAAACTGTTAATAAAAATAACAATTTGGTCCCTCGATATCTCTTTGCCACCGTGAAATCTTCTCAGTCTCCTTAAAGTGTAAATAAATACGGCCGGGAAGTAAGAAAACACACATTCATATGTATTCTCAAATACTTCAATTTATTCACAGAAATACAGATCTTATATAGGCATGTCGAGGGGAGTTTTCACCCTCTTAACCAATGAGGATAGGAGGACATACCCATACAGGATGTTTTTCCCAAGAACATGTGTTTTGTATAGAATTGCCACATATACAGAAAAACATATCCATATAAGGAATAGACTTCCTGGCGACAGAGTCTGAACCCCCCTTCTAAATCAGCACAAACTCCTTTACCTTGAATATTGAGTAAGAGACATTCAAACACCATACAAGAGAGAGAGAACAGATAGAGGAGGGGTGATTCAGAGAAGGAGAGAGAAAGAGTGAGAAAGGAGGGTAAGGCTTCTAAAGACAGAGAGTGTTTTCTAACATTTGCCTGCTTTTGTTTAAAATAAACAATGAATACATAAACACTCGCTGCAGAGTTCCCTAATCCTAAATTTATCATTCTCATACATAGATAATAATATGGAATATAATCATTCTTTGATACATTTCAACCCATGTCCTCTATTTTAACTTCTCCTCCATTCAAAAGACAATAATGACAGCATGTAATACTTTTCATCTGGCAATATTGATAAACTCGATCACACTTGCTCAATGGACTTTCACCCAACTTCTGTTCTCCTTCAATTCTTTCTACACAAAATAATGAGTCAGGAATTGAACTCACGATTGTCACTCTTACAAACACTTGGGGTATAAACCATATTGTACCATTTGGTCTGCACCTCTATTGTCCAGAAGTCTTCAAAGCAGGAACCAAGCCTGCAACACTATTAAAATAAATGCATTCCCAATCTTGCGGTGGTGGGGCTTTAACAATTACCCGAGGACCGACCTGTGGGGCATTTTTGTACAGACATAGCAAGACCCCTTTTTCCCTTCGGCCTTTGCCGTATAATTAGCAAATCTCCACCACATATTCGTGGGATAGGCATGGGGTGTATCATCATGCCCAAGCCACGTTTCATTACCTGTACTTATAAAAGTATGCGTACAAGTAAACAAACTTATCAGAATGACCAGGTATATCATTTGTCTCATACCCATGGTCACACAACTATAAGGAATGATGATTTTAGACTCTTGCTTCTCCTTCCGCCTCTTCCGCACCTTGACTCCTCTCTCAGCTCCTCGAACTCGATCCAGCTCCAGATACGATCACAGATCCCCTCCTGTCTCCGGAGCCGCCTTTAGCCTGCTTGCATGGATCCACTGTGGCTGGAAATCAGTCAGCACCCCTGTCCGCGTCACAGCGATGACAGTCGCAGGTCCAAGATACTTTGGCTCTCCGAGCTTTGGAGGTTTCAGGCACTTTATCAACACCTGTTGGCCTGGAGCAAAAGAATGAGTCGGCTTCTCTGCAGGGAGAGGGAGAGAGAGAGAAACATCACCATTTATGCTATTTAAAGTTTTGACCAGGGAATCCACGTAATCCGCGATGATCACTTCCGTGTCACCTGTGGAGAGATTACCAGCACGACCCTTAACCCACGGGGTGGGGAACGGTCTGCCCATTAGTATTTCAAATGGAGACATCTTTGTTGTCGATGAGGGGGACATTCTTATTTCTGCCAATACTGCAGGTAATACGTCGACCCAATTTCGGCCTGTCTCCATGCATGCTTTCGTAATTCTATCTTTTATCGTTTGATTCAAACGTTCCGCTACCGAACACGACTGGGGATGATAGGGTATGTTCAGATGCCAGTTAATATCTAGCTCTTTAGCTAGCAACTGGGTAACCTTGGAGGCAAAATGTGTACCATTATCGCTTTCTATAACCGTTGTTATACCAAAACGAGGTATAATCTCCTTCACTACAGTCTGTGCATTTTCTTTTCCACACGGGAAAGCCTCAGGCCATTTTTGGAGAAACGGTCCACTATCACAAGCAAATATTTGTGATTTCCACAAGGAGGCATGTGTGTAAAGTCTATTTGTAAATGCTGAAATGGCAGTTCCGGGTGTGTAAGAGAATCATGTTTACTAGCTTTATGTCGATTGGTCTTAGCACAGATCAAACAAGCATCTAATAACAACAAAGTATTTTTTCTTACATTTGCTAGACAATACGATTGATTCAAATTTTGAATCACTTTCTCTTTTGACACATGTGAGACACCATGATAGTGTTTGCATAGCATAACAATGGTAGAGGCTGGCAGAGCAATCCTGCCCTGCTTATCTCTCAAAATACCTGCTTGATCCGGTTTTGCCTCATTCGCTGCCCAGTGGTTTAGATCACTTTGAGTGGGGTTTGCTTGTAATAGTTTAATATCCAAATCATTATTCAACACAAAGGACATCATGGGCACCTCGGTGCCTGCTTTGTCAACATGTGGACTTGATAGGACATCTCTAGCTGCCCATTTAGCTACTTCGTCTGCAAGTCTATTTCCCCTTGCCTCTTCTGACTCTCCTGATGCATGCCCAGTTACTTTTATCACAGCCAATTTTGACGGTAACTGTGCTGCATGAATCAGTTCAGCCACAACACTGTGGTGGGATATGGGTTTTCCTTCTGAAGTCTTAAAATCCCTTTCTTCCCACAGTTTGGCAAAATCATGTACAATTCCATGTGCATATTTTGAATCGGTGTATATGTTGATACACTGATCTTTTGCCAATTGACAAGCTCTTGTTAACGCAATTAATTCTGCCACTTGTGCTGATTTATATGGCAGAGAATAGGCCTCAATGACACAGTCAGGTAATTCAACAATCGAATACCCACACCAGTATTCATTCTCATTTGGTTTAAGCAGGATCCATCTACATACCAATGTTTTCCCCTCCTCCAGGACAGATGCGGACACATCTGGCCTGCAAGCCGTCGAATTATGAATCCTGGCTAGGCAGTCATGATCGCTGTCCTCAAATTCACCCTGCAATAACAACTTATGCAAACATAAGGTTGGGCCATGAACTACGGAAGTTGGTTTCAATGTTAAATTAGCAGTAGCTAATAATATTGCTTCATAGCCAGAACGTCGTTGAGCAGTCATATGCTGCGTAGAAATGTTGTGCATAATAGCTCCTACCTGATGAGAGGTGTGCACTATCAGTGGATGTGACAACACTATACGTTCTGCATCCTGCACCATGATCGCCGCTGCAGCCACTGCGCGCAGACAGGCTGGAAGCCCTCTAGCCACCGAGTCTAAGGTTTTAGACAAATACGCTACTGGGCGATAAATGCCCCCGTGCTCCTGGGCCAAGATTGCGGCGGCTGTTCCCCCACCTTCGTGCACGTACAAATGAAAGTCAGTTGTATATTTCGGTAGGCCAAGGGCAGGTGGCCTTGTCAAGGATGCTTTCAAATGTCTGAATGCGTGGTCCATTTCTGCTGTCCATGCAATATCATCAGAGTCCTGCACGGTGGCTGCTCTCAAGATTTTGTCATACATGGAACAGTTCGACACCCACGCTCTGCAATAGTTCACCAAGCCCAGGAAGCTTTGCATTAGCTTCTTCGTGGAGGGCCGTTTGTACGTAGCAATGGCTTTGATACGATCAGCAGACAGTTTTATTGTACCTTGTGACAATTCATGTCCGAGGTAATCCACCCTCCTCTGAACCCACTGAAGCTTTTCTCTTGATGCCTTGAACCCAGCTTCCGCCAGGATGTTGCAGACGATGCTGGAGGCAGCAGCACACTGGTCCGCAGAGGCACCAGTAACGAGGATGTCGTCCGCGTATTGTAGCAGACAGGTATCAGGAGGGAGTTGAGCATCCGCTAACGTTGCGTGCACTACGGCGGCGAACACAGCCGGAGAATCTCTCAGGCCCTGAGGCAATCTAGACCAGCTAAGTTGAGCATGGTCAAAGGTGAAGGCGAACAGCGGCTGCGAGACAGGATCTACAGGAATGGAAAAGAATGCAGAGCATAGATCAATAACTGTGAAATAGGCATGTGAACTAGGAATAGAATTAAGTATTGTGTGCACATCAGGTACAATAGGAGCCAATGGTTTAATTATGTCATTAATCTTTCTAAGATCCTGTGTCAATCGCCAGGAACCATTCGCTTTTCTTATTGGATTGATCGGTGTATTGTAGGGTGAGTGAGTCTTGATCAGAATGCCTTGTGCCAGCAAATTTTCTATAATAGGCCGAATCCCATCGATTTTTTCTTTTGAGAGAGGGTATTGTTTACAATAAACTGGTGTGTCTCTGGTCAGAGTAGCCGCATAAGGGCGGACATCTATGAGGCCCGCATCATCCTTATGCTCCGCCCACAAGCGAGGGTTGACATCCCCTTTTTCCGGTAAGGCTGCAGTTGCAGCCTCAGCCTCAGTGGTTGCACTTCCTGTCTCAACAGTCAGAGAATAGACAGAAGGAAACATGAGTTGCAGAGAATTATTCTGAAATGTAATATGAGCACCCAATTTATGTAGCAAATCTCTACCCAAAAGGCAAAATGGAGCATCAGGTATTATTGCAAAAGCGTGCATCTTAAACAAAGAAGGATTGTCTTTAGAAGTTACCGGTAAAGTTGGTGTCATTTCACAACGTACAGGGACATCGGAAATTCCCACTGCTGTTTCCTGTCACAATAATAAGAGACTTTCGACCCTGTTGCCTGCTTTGAACGTGCTTTGACAACAGTATTAATCTGCATCATTGCTGTAGGTTTCCCTCGGGAGGCTTCAAAAGCCCCCGCGGTGGAAAGCTCACGCAGTCTCCGAGACAAAGCGTCAACAGAAATATCTGTTATATTCGAAGTTGTCAAACGAACCAATTGTGCGATTTCTGTTTGCATGTTATTCAAAAACGTATTGACAAACAAAGGAGAATGTTGATCTAATGGAATGGCAGATTCTTCAGTCCAAGCATGCTTAAATCGATTGAAAAATGCAACAGGATTTTCGCCCGCTTTCTGTTTTGTGTTTGCAGCATGCGACAAATCTTGCTTAGCTGAAGACAATTTCACTAGAAAAGCAGTCAATTGTCTGAAAAATTATTTTAGCTTTTCTACATCAGCCCAAACCCATGCCTCATCCTCATCATCCTAATCAACTATTTGCAACGTTCGGAAAGATTTTGGTTGTGACAGATCTAATGGTTTATCACTTTTTGATAAAGCACCGTGGCGAGATGGCGGCGCATCCCGTTTAGGACTCAAAGCATCAATCTCTGCAATCAATTCTTCCTCTGTAATTTCTGGCGGCAGTGTTTTAGTCAAAATGAAGCGATAATCACGCCCAGTCAATTGACTGTACGCGGTTAAACGCTTCAATACAGACACATATTGATGCGGACACCGTAAAGGATCTGGCAAATCTTTAGCAATCGCGACAGCATCCGACATTGCCAGCGGGGTTATTTTAAACCCGTCTGGAATCTGCACAAATGGGTATAAATCAGTCGCACTAGGTAGTTGGGGATACAGATGATTAGGGGTTAATTTTTCTTGTTCAGGCTTTCCAACAGTATCATACCGAGGCGGAGCCGAGCTGGGAGAGTCAACATGGGACATTTGAAAAAAATATTTTTTATCAGTCGTTTTAACCTGACCAACCAGCCAAATTACTCAAATACGGTTCAGTATTAAACCCTTTATTGTTCCTGTACATCCAATCCCTTGGCAACTCGCCAAGAATTGGTTTGGAGATCGCCTGCCCCATCGGAGATCAAAGATGTCTCGTCAATTTTAGTGCACTTTTCACAATTTATAGAATGGCCAAACAAAACACAAAATAGAGACCGCGGTCTTATATTAACTTTTTGATATTTTGGCCAAAAGAAAGCTTTAAATTCGGTATTATTCATGAAATCACTTAGGGCCGAGAACATTCATGGCAAGAGTGAGCAATTAAAATCTTTCCCACTACTCTATTTTTCTGAAATAGATAGGTTAAACGGAAAGCTTCTCACTCTTCGTCCCACATATAAAATGTGAGGAAAACAGATTAATGCCAAATATGACACAATCAAATTGCAAACGAGAATAAATTCAATTTCTCTTACAGACAGGAAGAAAAAGAAAACATTTTCTTACCTGTCTTTTTGAGAAATTCCGGAAGGACGAGCCCCCACTTGTTAATAAAAATAACAATTTGGTCCCTCGATATCTCTTTGCCACCGTGAAATCTTCTCAGTCTCCTAAAGTGTAAATACGGCCGGGAAGCAAGAAAACACACAAAATTGTATTCTCAATACTTCAACTTTATTCAAAGATACAAAGATATTATATAGGCATATGTCGAGGGGATTTTCACCTCTTAACCAATGAGGATATGAACATACACGTAGGATCTTTGGCCAAGAACATGTGTTTATATAGAATGGCCACATGTACAGAAAAACATGTCCATATAAGGAATAGACTTCCTGGCGACAGAGGCTGAACCCCCCTTCTAAATCAGCACAAACTCCTTTACCTTGAATATTGAGTAAGAGACATTCAAACACCATACAAGAGAGAGAGAGAACAGATAGAGGAGGGAGAGTGAGAGGGAAAGAAAGGAGGGGTGAGGCATTCTCAAAACAGAGAGTGTTTTCTAACATAAACATACTATACCATTACATCTTAATTCAGGCAATAGTTTGTTGGTTGTTTGGTATTCCTGTTTTCAATTCACTGAGCTTCAGATTGATTTGCTGCCAAAATGGGTGTTGCAGTTCGTGACAGGGAATCGGAGAAAAATGTCAGAGGCAGTCCTTTAGTCTGACACCCATCTTCCATTTTTAATAGGTAAATGTGACAGACCTCTAACAAAAGACAGCAAGACTTCAGCAAAGGCAGTCGGTAGCTGTGACATCCTTTACCAAAATAGAGTTAAAGGTGCAGTAGGAGATATTGGAAAATGCTAACTTTAGCCTGATAGCACTAAAAGCGAACTTCGCACCCTCCCTGCAATCGCCGTCCAAAGCCACGCCCCCTTAATGCATTTACGCTCACAGACCAGAACACCAGTATTACATAGGCTACATCAGGTTTGCCAATTCCAGCCCATGTTCCGAAGTGAAGTAAACTTCAACGGATTTCCCCCGCTCAGGGAGTATGGGGAGCAATGAAAACTGTGTAGGGATCATATCGATCGGAACACAGTTCATGCACGTAGCTCACTTCTAACAAGCTGGCGTGAGGACTGGATTAACCCTGGGCTACATCATGTCATTCACGGGTAAGAAAACTTTAAAAAAAAAAAAGTACTACAATACCAGGAAGGAAGATCGGGTTGTTGATGTTTGTCTGTCATTCTCCCTCTGTCTGCACAGCGTGCGGGAACACGCTGATGATATATCCTGTCTGTGCGAACCCGATGCAAAGATGTATGCAAATACATATGTTGACAGGCATGTAGGAAAGCATATTAAAACGCTCGGACTGAACAGAATATATAAATACAGACAAATACATTTAGACCACTTAACTTAATGATTGCTATCGGGATGTGAAGAGACTTTCAACCAGCATAACAAAAAATGTTTCTGAAGGCAATCATTGCACCTTTAAGTGCAGTTTTAACCTAAGTGCAGTATTTCCACGTGTTTAGTTAGAAAACGTGGTAATCATTCAATCGGAAACATGCTGCCTAATGTTATTATTTGTTAAGCAATTTGTACTTCACAACCAGAAGAAACCTTCAGATGGAAAGACCAATGCTGGATCTCATGGGTAAGCTGAGACAAACATGCACAGATGGTTTGAAGAGCAATTTCCTCATGTCGCACTCAAATAGCTTATAACAAGTGTTTACACGCAATGTGAGGAGTGGATGAAGAAGATCCTCCATACTGTTTCTCTCTGAGCTGTACCACCCAGTTGGAGGCTATCTCGTGATGGATGAGTGCATTGTGAATTCAATGTTTTGTCAGAGCTGTGTGAAAGCACTTCATGTGTATGCTACGATTCCTCCAGGCAGCTGTGACAGGTTGATTTATTCTGTAAGAGGCAGAGGTGGTGTGTGATTGGTTGTGTTCTGTAGCTGAATGCAGAACTCATAGCTCAATATTGCCCCACTATCTCCTCGTTCATTGACTCTCATCTACTGCTGTAACAGTGCATTGTTTTTTTCCCTCTACAGTTCAAGAGGTCCCTTCTGCATGAAAAACCCAGATTTTTGGGTGCTTTTAAGTTCAATGAGCAAACACAAGGCCATCCATCAGTCTCTTCAGCCAATCTCTTCCACTGTTTCACAATCTGTCTCCGCCAGTCCCATGGCCCATCCGATGTACTCTTCAGAATCAGAATCAGAATGAGAATGAGCTTTATTGCCAGGTATGTTTACACATACAAGGAATTTGTTATCGTGACAGAAGCTTCCACAGGGGGGGGGGGGGGGGGGGGGGGGGGGGGGGGGGGGGGGCCCAAATTACAGTGACAGGACAAAACACAGATATAAAAAAAAAATTAGAACAATAAATAGGCAATAACAATATACAAATTGACAATTGTATGTTCAAGGTATATTACAATAGACAAACCATGGTTCACTGCAAAACTCTGTCAGGCCAAAGAAGATGCTCGCAGGAATGGGGACAGTTTCTTGAGTAAACAGGCCAAATACACACTGGAAAAGGAGATCAGGATACATCAAAAGGATACATCTCTTCGAGATGCAGCCCCAATTATTCCCCAGCGATCGGGCCAAAATTGCCTATATCATATCACTCTTGTCTGGACGAACTCTGCAGTGGGCACAATCCATCTGGGATACAGCCCCATTACCAGCTCATTTACTGCATTCATCACTTACTTCAAAGAGGTATTTGGACAAACAGCCAGCAAACTGTCCGTAGGCGATCAACTCTTCCAGCTATGTCAAGGCTCCTCCACAGTGAGAGATTATGCACTGCAGTTCCGCACTCTTGCGGCCACCAGTGGCTTGAATGAAGTGGTGTTCCTTACCGGTTCAGACAAGGGCTCAGCCTCAACATCCGTTAGCAAATGGTCATCTATGGTGATGTTATGGGCTTGGAAAATTTCATCCAAATGGCTATCTGCATCTCTCAGTGGCTCGCAGCCTGTAATATGGATCTACCTGCTACATCTCCTCTACCCGCCACACCATTTGCCACACCTCCAGCACCAGAACCCATGCAGATAGATTCGTACCACCTCACCTCACAGCGGAGCATCAACAGAAAATCAACAACAGTCTCTGTTTGTATTATGGAGCAGCAGGACACATGATGGCTGCCTGCCCAGTCCGTCCACCATGCCCAGCCGTGAGTACCCTTCAGTTACAACCCATGATTGCCCCACTGTCACGCACTACTGTGCTGCTAACCTCTACTCACCGATCTGATTCAGCACAAGTTCTTCTCGACTTGGGACCCCTCCGGGAGCTCTCATCTCACTGAATCTCCTCCGACAACTCAACCTATTCACACTGTCTTGGGAAAACTGATGGGCAAAGGCAAGATCCTGTACTGTTCTCCCACCATCCCGCTTTGCATTGGATGTGTGCATCATGATGAACCCATTTAATTTCTGATGCTGGAAGGTTCAATTGCCTACATCATCTTGGGACACCCTTGGTTAACCCAACACTCTCTCAATGTGAAGTGGAATACTGGTGAGATCCTGCAATGGAGTGAATATTGTTTTCAGAACTGTGTATCGTCCGTTCCGAAGCCACCTGCACTTCCTTCATCCATGTCTAGTAAGGTGGCCCACCGACTCACCCTCGGTCTTCCAAGGATTCATGAATGAGATGTTCCGGGAGTACTTCCAACGCTCCGTCATAGTGGACATCGATGACATCCTCGTTTTCTCCCAGAACCTGGACAAACATCGCCACCACGTGAAGCAGGTCCTTCAGAAGCTGAGACAACACCACCTCTAAACTGGAGAAGTGTGAGTTTCACCGTAATTATATCCAGTTTCTGGGATATGTCATCGACCATCATGGCATTCACATGGACCAGAGGAAGGTACAAGTTGTCAAGGAATGGCTGCAACCAAGCACAATCAAATAACTTCAACGATTCCTGGGCTTTGCTAACTTCTATCACTGGTTCATCTCCAATTTTAGCCAAGTCTGTGCACAAAGCCTCTCAATAAAGCTCTGTGTTGTGGATATTTACCTGTGTTGTCTACTTTTGTGTGCTAAAACCAATCACATTTCACAATCTGAAAGTTCTGTTATATACCGCCTCACAACATTGGCAAAGCAGATATATAATATATATATATATATATATATCTATATATTATATATAGTATATATTATCTATATATATTATCTATTTAACAATTCTTTATTCGAAGTTCAGCTCATGAGCATTGTGTCAGTTGCCACATTCAGAGAGACTGCAAGTTACAAGAGCTATAGTGAGCATAACTGGTGTTTTTGCTTTTATGACATAGGCCTATCAAAAAAAAAAAAGTCAGAAAAGCTTTTTAGAACATAATCACACTTCCACCACTGGTCCAGAGTCACAAGACATAAACATACATAAACCTAAGCCATAAACATCACTGCACTGTGCATGCATGCTAGTATTTTTGAATCAGATTATTTAATATATACACCACCCCTTTCAGTCAGATTGAAATTTAATTTGGATCGAGCTCAACCAGATTGATTGAGCCAACAATGCAATTTTAAACTGTAAACATACTTTTGAGTGAATTGTGAAATGGTTCTGGGGTGTGTTTCCCAAACAACTACGCAACTCACTGCTTAACTACCATAGTTTGATGCATTGTAAATTAATTAAATAGAGTACAAAGATACAAACAAAAATTGTATATGGACCATTAATTTATATAATGCAACTTATTTTGTCCATTATTGGAGTATCTGGATTGTTGTGATGAGGTTTGAAGACCTTAATAAATAAAGGTAGCTGTGGCTCTGTGATAATGGCCTTGAGACCTGTGGGCTGAGCCTTTAAACCTTCTGAGGCTGGTGGTCTTAATCTAAGACGACTGATATGGCCAACCACCCACCTTTCCACAAACATACAAATAAAATTGCTCACGCACCTGCAAGTTAACTGAGTTTAGCAGGGCTCCCGAGGTCCCTTCCATTCCGCCACCTATAACACCTGACTGACTCGCAGTGTTGCACAGGAAATTACTTTGGAAAAACCAGGCTGGGGGGATTATTGAATTATGAAGCGTTTATGAACCAGAACCGTTCCGTGAGAAGAGAGGTGGACCATCAGCTCCTGTGAAATCGGCCAGCTGTTCAGAGCTATTTTTACAGGGACCACAGCTGCAGAAGGCTAGCCGAGACACTGGCTGGTCATAGCAAGCAGAAAATTTGAGAGTCCGTCTGTTATTATACGCACTACTGCTTCACCTGATCCCAAGCGCCAGTTTTTGAGGCAGTACCAAAGTCAAAGCTACCTGTGGGAGGTGAGCTCAGGACCCAATGCTCTAATGAAGAACTGTACCATCATTAACCTAAATTCCCCTAATGGCCTGTAATTATTGAGAGTGTATTGTCAGCAAGGGACACTTTAGCTTTTCATGGAGGGAGCACTTACCATCAACCTCATTACTCTGAAAAGACATGCGGGAAAAAGCATCAAACAAATATTCTTTATCATCACAAAGCTGAAAAGCGAGATACTGAGTATAATTAATAAAAAATAATCAGTAATTTCAGGCAGCCAACCCTCTAATAGCGTTTTTGTACCCTTTGCACCTTGTATTGTCTCGTAGCAGAGCAAAGGGAAATTTGCATCATTAAAGAAGCACAGGTGATGGAATATTGTTTGAAAACACCTGGAGCATATAAGCAGAAAAGAACTAGAGTGCTTAGATGAATTTCAGAGAAAGACTGGGGCACACAGTGTCTGGAGTGCTGAAACGACATGTTTATTTAGTCGTCTGAGTATCTCTCCTGGTGTGAAGATGAGCAAATGTGCTCCAGCAGTCCTGATGGTGGTTTTTTAGCCAAGCTGCCCGTTTTCAGTACTCCTCCTGCATATTTCCTTTCACAAACAACTCATTGTGTACGTCGAGTCAGCATGGAACATGCATGAGCAGTCAGTGTGAAATGATTTTTTTTATAGAGAAAAGGCTGTGAATTTTGTTTTACGTCTATCTTTGTGTTACATCTACAGGCATATGATTACAGGAGCTGCCAGTCATTCTTTGAACTACATAATGCGGCATTATTCATCTGGAGCGCCTGAACACAATATGTCTGTCAATGTGTGTTTTGTCAATGCCAGTGTATTATTTAAGTGACAAATTCACAAAATGATCTCACTGAATGAGCTTAAAAACACAAAAGCGCACCAGTCACTTACAACACTGACTCCTGGACTTATCTTTAAATGGAGCATGTGACTTGTGCGTCTCCTGTGGAGTAACGCCTCTCTTTGTTTCTTACGATGCTTCCTCAGGGGCAAGGAGAAGCTTCAGCAAGAGGCACAAGTATGGAGGGGGACTGTCTTAGTTGCATCAAGTACCTCATGTTCATCTTCAACTTCTTCATTTTTGTGAGTGCTCTCTTTCTCTAAAGGTTCCAAAAGGGGTTTTGCAGTGATGCCATTGGGGAACCATTTTGTGTTCCCCAAAGAGCCTTTCATTCAACAGTGTGAAGAATATTTTAATAATTCAAAGAATGTCTTCCACAATAAAGAATGAAAAGGTGAATGTTCTTGAAAGGTTCTTCATGGAACCATTGAGCAGTTAAAGACTCATTTATTTTAAAGTGTAGACCATTGTTTTACATAACCGTAGGCTGATAAGATCGAACTTTAATGCTGGCATCATGCCTAGTTGTGTTTGTTTCAAGACTGACTAGAGTGAGGAGTTGCTTGGTTGGAAGCTGTTAAAATAATGCTGGTTCTTTAATTATATATTGAACACTGATGAGATGCAGGTGCAGACTCTTGCTTTCCTAACAAAACGTGTAGTTGAAAAGAGTCTGAATGATCCAAGTCGCCACTTTGAAAAAATGTTAACATAACGGTATGAAAAAAACACACTGATCTTGCGCCAATGTGCCTTCGTTTTGCTCATAAACCACACTGCACTTCCTAGTCTTCCTTTGTTCTCAAAGGTGTTTTTTTAGCAGTATCATGAATTTCCCTCTGCTACACTATAGTGCTGTGGGAAAATGTGCTGTTCCATAGAAAAACTGAGCATCAATCATTATTTGATAAGCTCAATATTGCTATATCATAAAATCACATTTTTTTTGTTTATATATGCTGGGATCTATACTAAGCCATTTTCTCCTCCTTTAGCTTGGAGGTGCATTCCTTCTTGGGGTGGGAATCTGGGTGCTGGTGGATCCGACAGGTTTCCGGGAGATTGTGGCAGCAAACCCTCTCCTGTTTACAGGAGTCTATACAATTTTGATCATGGGCGGGATGCTGTTCCTACTGGGATTTCTGGGCTGCTGCGGAGCCATACGAGAAAATAAATGCCTTCTACTGTTTGTATGGGATTTTCTTTCTTACTAGATATATAATTTATTGGTATCTGTCAATATTGGATATTTATTGTAAATACAATTTCCCCCATTTGTACTACTTAGATTACCTTTGCTGTCATCTAATGCTGGTGTCTCTAGCCCCCTCGCTCACTTAAAATAAATTTTTAAAAACTAATAATAATTCTAATAATTTAATAACACTAAATGTAATCTTTAGCAAATATCAAAATAAATGTCCATTTTTATACTGTGGATTATAACGTTGTTATGCCTAAATTCACTTGAAGCATTTAAAATATTTATTTTTACTTTTTTTTTTAATTTAGGGTTTTACTTTTATTTTTTAAACAAAATAATATATATTTTCAATCAAACGGCAAGAATTATATTAATATTGTGCATCCCTATTTAGCATCAAAACACAATGTGTATAACATTTAATATACTTATTTGTTGCATATTTAGGCATCTGAAGTACTTCACATCTGATTCAGATGCAAATATATCATAATACTTTTTTTAATTATTAATTTAAACAGAATAATATACATTTTAAAATAGGCTATAGCATCATAATAATTGGCTTCTCAGTATCAGCCAGAATTATATTAATTTTGTGAATTCCTCTTCATATTTAGACATCTAAACTACTTCACATCTGATTTAGATGCAAATATCCTGTTTTTCTTCCACAGTTCTTCATGCTCATACTCATCATATTTCTGGCAGAGCTGGCGGTGGCCATTCTGGCATTAATTTTCCGGGAGCATGTAAGTATTATTATAGCTGGATATCATCAAGCCACCTGTAATATACCACTGCTCTCACTACTACTGTCTATCTGTGGATCAACAGCTCACCAGAGATTACTTCACCAAGGAGCTGAAAGTACATTACCAAGGCACCAATAGCACTGATGTCTTCACCTCCACATGGAACGCCATTATGACCACAGTATGATAACATACTGTACAAAATATAGCACAATAATGCCTTTAAAGACATTACACTGTGTATTGGTGTCTTCATAGTTTGATTGCTGTGGGGTGAACAGCGCTGAAGACTTCAATGATCAGAGCCTCTTCAGAAGGCTGAACCCCAGCAGACTAGTGCCAGAGGTTTGTTGCCAGAGGAACCATCTGATGCTGAGCAAGGAGGAGTGTCTCAAGGGAATTATGCCAATCCGTAACAAGGTCAGCAATGAGTTTAGTACAAATTAGTAAATGAGTGGGAATGAATATGCAACAAGAAATGCATTAATAAACTGAATAGGAAAAAGGATGAAAACCAAAATAAAAGAAAGTAAATATGTTGTTTTTTGGTGTGGTATATGACCCTGTCTATGTAATAGCTCTCGAAACGAATTATTCATATTCTGAGTCACATATACTCTTCTATTAATATACTGTATATACATATACATACACACGCACACACACACAGGTTATAACCAATTTAGAATGGCGTCACTATGAGTAGTTAGTAATAAATGAGAAATTCAGTATCCACTGAAGCAACATTATTTTGTTCTCTCGTATTAAAGTCTGTACTTCTTTGAAACAGGGCTGTTATTCAGCAGTGGTGGACTATTTTGAGACATACATCTACATGGCTGGAGCCCTTGCTATTGTGGTACTGACTATTGAAGTAAGGTTATGATTTTGCTTTTTAATAAGAAAGTATGATGTGATGATTTTACACTTATCATGTGATGACAAATTGTTTTTCAAGAACTATGGGTTGTGATCGCCACCTAGTGGAGAGAGAAGCTGCTTTACCATGAAATGGGCTTCTCACAATTCTGTTCAAATGAATGTATTAATAATAATAATAACAATAATAATATATTTAATGATATAGCGCTTACCGGAGCTCAAGTAGTAAATAGTAGTTTTCAAATATAATTGCCACAACTTGAACTCTTTGCTAAACTTTATTTGTTTTTCTTTCTCTCCCATCAGCTTTTTGCCATGGTGTTTGCTATGTGCTTGTTTAGGGGAATCCAGTAATCTTAACATGCTGTACATTAAGGACATTTTGAGGAGGAAAAACATGACATGGAAGAAATTTTTAAATAAGAAAAAGAAGGAAACACTTATATATTTGCCATTTCTATGTTGTGATGCTGGAATATCTGAGAATTGCCAAAAATGTATCGTACTTCACAGCTGGGACTTTGAGGTACTTGTGAAAAACAAAAGTAAGAGTCATTCGTAAATTAAGGGTGGCATCTATGGCAGTCATTTAAGGTCAATGGAGGACACCTTGCACTGATATTTGGTTGAATATTTATAGATGACAAAAAGACTGATTTGTACCAATATGGTTTACCTTTTATTTACAGTACATTGTTCACCACTGCTCCAGAGCCATGATTAAAATAAAACACTGTGTGAATGGGAGTGTGTGTCTGTGACCAGGGAAGATTGGTTTGGGGTGTGCGTGTGTGTGTGTGTGTGTGTGTGTGTGTGTGCTTGTGTTTCTGTATATAATCCGAGAGGCCAGCAGCTTCTAAAGTAATGTTTTGTGAGTTGTGAGCAACCGTGAATATTTTTTGTGATTTTAGCAAACCTGTGCTGTATTTGTGTTGTATCTATTGTACACATGACACTGAATGATATATAAAAAAAGAGCATCTGCAGTGCTTATTATTATTATTGTGTTTTCCATCATGGGTTGAATCTGGCTATTCCAATAGCAAATCTAAACATCCTAGATAAATGCTTCATAAAACAATAATTTTGCAGCACATACTAAATACTACATAAACCAATTACGGCTTTAAAGAGTGTGTAAATACACTAGACTGTTTTAATTTTGGGGAGATTTATGATTCAAGTGTAACTCGTATCATAAATAGGGTGCATAAATATTGCATATTAAAAATGAAAATATTATCTAGGATGCCAGATTTTAAAACCAACCTAATATGAAAGTGGTTTACAGTTCAAAGGTATGAACAGCAAAAAGGCATTAGAAGCTGCTTACCCTGCCTCAGGCTGTATATCCAAGATAAATATCCTGGGCAGTTCATTGGTTCACAAGACTCATGGGACTTAAAGAGACACACAGGTAAGCAGGTTAAGAAGCCTAAATGACAGTTTCATCCTTATCTGTTGTTCTCTAAAATAATGCAGGAATTGTTGGACAAATCACTGATTCCTGAATGAAATATGGAAGATCAATAGTTCTCCTTGAGTTTGACAGTCATGTTTTATAATGTCTGACAAGCTTGTCATTAGATTTGCAGCCAGAATGAATTTGATTTTTTCCCAAGTGTTAATCATCCATTAACCACTTGTCAGCAACATCATGTTTACTGAATTTCATTTCCTTGACTACCTGTAATTATTTTCTGAATGCGAACTGCCCGTTTCATTTTGCTTTGCAAGCATTGTTTGTGCAGTTTCTAAAATGTTTAAATTGTACATATATATATACAGTGGGTACGGAACGTATTCAGACCCCCTTAAATTTCACTCTTTGTTATTCGGTGCAGCCATTTGTAAACTCTTAGTTTCATTTTTTTCCTCATTAAGGTACACACAGCACCCCATATTGACAGAAAAACACAGAATTGTGACATTTTTGCAGATTTATTAAAAAAGAAAAACTGAAATATCACATGGTCCTAAGTATTCAGACCCTTTGCTCAGTATTTAGTAGAAGCACCCTTTTGATCTAATACAGCCATGAGTCTTTTTGGGAAAGATGCAACAAGTTTTTCACACCTGGATTGGGGATCCTCTGCCATTCCTCATTGCAGATCCTCTCCAGTTCTGTCAGGTTGGATTGTAAACGTTGGTGGACAGCCATTTTTTTAGGTCTCTCCAGAGATGCTCATTGGGTTTAAGTCAGGGCTCTGGCTGGGGCCATTCAAGAACAGTCACAGAGTTGTTGTGAAGCACTCCTTCGTTATTTTAGCTGTGTGCAAGGTATTGTCTTGTTGGAAGGTAAACCACTTCGGCCCAGTCTGAGGTCCTGAGGGCACTGCTTGAGAAAGGGTTTTTTGCGTCATGGATATCCCTGTACTTGGCCGCATTTCATCTTCCTCGGATTCAACCAGTCCGTCCTGTCCGCTGCAGCTGAAAACACCCCCCAGCATGTGCTGCCTACCACAATGCTTCCTGTGACTGTATTGGACAGGTGATGAGCAGTGCAATGGTTTTCTCCACACATACTGCTTAGAGTTAAGGCCAAAAAGTTCTGTCTTGGTTTCATCAGACCAGAGAATCTTATTTCTTGGAGTCCTTCAGGTGTTTTTTTCATGTGTCTTGCACTGAGGAGGGGCTTCCGTCGGGCTACTCTGCCATAAAGCTCCAACTGGTGGAGGGCTGCAGTGATGTTGACTTTCTACAACTTTCTCCCATCTCCCGACTGGATCTCTGGAGCTCAGCCACAGTTATCTTTGGGTTCTTCTTTACTTCTCTCATCAAGGCTCTTCTCCCCCGGTAGCTCAGTTTGGCCGGATGGCCAGCTCTTGGAAGGGTTCTGGTCGTCCCAAATGTTTTCCATTTAAGGATTATGGAGGCCACTTTGCTCTTAGGAACCTTAAGTGCAGCAGAAATTTTTTTTTAACCTTGGCCAGATCTGTGCCTTGCACAATTCTGTCTCTGAGCTCTTCAGGCAGTTTCTTTTGACCTCATGATTCTCATTTGCGCTGACATGCACTGTGAGCTGTAAGGTCTTATATAGACAGGTGTGTGGTTTTCCTAATCAAGTCCAATCTGTATATTCAAACACAGCTGGACTCAAATGAAGTGTAGAACCATCTCAAGGATGATCAGAAGAATGGACAGCACCTGAGTTAAATATATGAGTGTTACAGCAAAGGGTCTGAATACTTAGGAATATGTGATATTTCAGTTTTTCTTTTTAAATAAATCTGCAAAAATGTCAACAATCCTGTGTTTTTCTGTCAAGTCTGGGGTGTTGTGTGTACATTAATGAGGAAAAAAATTAACTTTAAATGATTTTAGCAAATGGTTGCAATTTAACAAAGAGTGAAAAATGTAAGGGGTCTGAATACTTTCCGTACCCAACTGTATATGTTTGTTATGAACTATAGTAAGCTATTGTTCGCTCTTTATAATGGTAGACTGGAGTAGATTTTTATCACTCCACGAGACACAACCAACACGGGAGTCATTCTTGAATCTTAAGATCTTTTCTATCTACATTCTTTTTGGCATAGCATTTATATCATGCAACACTCTACTTCTGAGGTAAGTAGCTGAATCAGATCTATTAGAAATGGGGGACCAGGTTTGATAATCACATCTCCAACATATGTAAATATGACAGCCCACAAACTTGTTGATATTCCTGTCAATATTGAAATAAAATAGCTAGGGTCAACTCCATAATATTCATTGAGTCAGCTTCATGTCAGCGATTTCAGTAAGGTTATGATTGTGTCTGGTGACAGGTTACATGTGTCAGACTTTTCTCATGACCCCATACCTTGCTCCATGCCAAGCACCCCATACACAGTTTATAAGTGATCTTGCTGCACATAACTGCTGTGACTTGTGATTTTTAAATATTGAAAGGAACACAGTAGGTTTATAAAAATTGTTTTATTTTCAACATGAAGGATCAGCCTGCAGTGAGAAAAAAGGCACATTTCCACTTACTATAGTTCCAGACACAAATTATCCTAATAAATATTTAGACAAGTGCACCCATTCAGCCCACTTTTCAACAAAAAAGTCTATCTATCTATCTATCTTCGATCTAGTCACTTATTGTCAGACAGTTCTCTGTTGAATTTTAATTATACATGTCACTGTATTTTTGACTATTTACTCATTTTAAAATTTCAGAAATGAACACAGAAAACCATTATTCCTCTTTTATTGTATTCATGTTTTCCCAACTGAACTATGGAAACACAAATTAAAATGTCTGAACACAGATTTTACTTGGTCTGAAAGGTACACCTTTCCTTTATTCTGACAGTTAATCATCAAAATATCATACTTGCATCCAATTTCCAGTCCAATAACTGAATTTCCTTCTCCACTTTGCATATTTTTAAAGCTCTGTATGCCATTTCTTGCTTGCATCTACGCTCGGCACGTAGCTTCTGTACGTGGGGGGGGGGGGGGGGGGGAGATACCTGCATGTATAGCTGTGTCTTAACATCTTCACAAGTCCTTAAAAGAAAGCAATCTAAAACATCTGCCTGCGCCCAGGGGGGGGGGGGGGGGGAAATCACAACAGTACTGTGTGCTCCATACTATTATCAATATTAATACAATTTAAAATTAAGTATTGTACATATTATTTCTAAGCTTTTATTGTATTAATAATATATATTTACTATCTAGCAGTCTATTTGAGACGTGGACAAACAGTCTCAGCAAGGGTATTGGGGGGAAAACCCAAAAAAAAAACAAAAACCACAAAAAAAAAAAAAAAAAAGATTTTTAAAAAAAAAAAATATTTAAATGTATGTCACCATTCTAGGGATGATAATAGAATGTATTTAACACAATAGCACCTTCAATTTAAGTGTGTTTCTCAGGAGTATACCAAATCGATGTTTCGTGTGAATGTCCTCTTCACACATCTAAAACCGTGGTGCCACATGGCAGAAGGGTTTCAATCATTCATATTCCCATAAAAGGGAAAAATGTTTTTTTTTAATGATGAAACTTGCTTGTTTTAATCAAAGCCACACTATAATATCTCCTATAAAGCAAGGTTGTTTTTGGTAAGTGAACAGACAGGTTTAGTAAAGTGTTAAAGGGGTCCCCACTGTTTTTGTCACACACCGTCAGACAGTCAATAAATGTATAATATCAGGATATCAGGGGCAGCTGGCAAGTCCAAGGGACCCGCGGCCACAAAAGAAAAGCACGGGGGGACAGGAGGAATGCCCGGGTGTCAGGCGACTCCCTGGCGAAAGGGGTTTAGGGGTAAGGAAGTGTGTTTGCATTCACGAAGGGGGTAAAGAGTCACGGGTCACAGGCCAGGGAGAGGTCACAACAAAACCAACCTTGCCACAAGGCCGGGAGGGGAAAGTAGGTGGGGGAAATATTGGATGTAAGTTAGCCACCCAGTTACCCCACACGTGGGAAATCAGGTGCCCGAGGAGAAGCCTTCGCCAGCCACACAGAAACCAATAAAAGTGCGCACTACGGACCGGCCACAACGTGTGGGGTGAGAAAGACTTTCCAAATGTGCAAACACCCCCGGTCGATTCACCGACCCACAACAGAGGTGGGGGGTGCCCCCCAATGGAGAGAAATAACGAAGGAAGGTACTGCGGGGGAAAAAAGTCGTTGAGCACACAAGACTCTACGCGGTTGGAATACGTATGGGACGGTCCAGGTTGGTGGGGAAGAGGGAATTCATTTGAACAAATTCATGTTTTTCTCACCCACCGTGGCATTGTATCCAGCAGCTCCGCATTCTGGTTCCCACCCCATGCTTCCGTTCATTGTTGATAAGGGTTCTCACTCATGGTATTTTATATTTGTTGTGGAATTGTTCTTCACATGTGAAAGTGTAATCTGTCTGTTAACACGAGAATGTGTTTTTGAAATGTTAAAAACAAGCGGGAAGGACGGGGTTAAAGATAAAGCTGAAAGTATATTACACAGTCCAAGGTAAAAAAAAAAAGCACATTTTGTTAAAAAAAAAGAAAAGTTGGGAGGTTGTATCAAAGCATAGCTCAGTAGCGTAGTACATATAAGATACATAAATGTAGTTTCATTTATCTGAGTACAAGGTTTTATTTTTTCAATTTTGCACCCTGTTTTGTCCCACTTCTCAAGAATGATGATCTTGATATCCCATTAAAATAAACAGAGCTGTAAACTTACAAAGTCCAGCTCTTCATCTGATAATACAAGTGGCTGAAGTAGGGCCAGTCCATGATCAGTCACTGAAATGATGTGATATGAATTATGTATATTTACTGCAGTATCGATTTGTAGAGACAAATAAAGAATGTGGTGCACATACCTGTGACATAACTGCTGCAGCCAGCTGTATCTCCTGGATCAGACCAGCAGCCACCAACTATGCTCGCTATGATAGGACTGTCCACATTGTTCTCAGGGGGTAGCTCCTCTTCATCTATGGGCTCCTCTTCTGTTTGGACTAGTCTCATCTTCTTCAGTGCAGCCTTTCTCTTGTTATCTAAATTGTGTAAAACCCTTAAGTTATTCAATTAAAAACACTAAACTAATTCTGAGTTTTTAATATAGAATAGGGGGTTTCAAACAAGGGGGTGCTAAGGGTCTGAGGAAAATGTCAGGAAAAAAAAGGTCTAAAACGGAAAAAGGTTTGATTACACTTTGACTCTTTATAATAACAACAATAACAAACAAATCTGTTTCAGGGAAAAGTGTTGCATTGTACATGCTTTCAATAATTGTTTGTATTTTAGACGCATGGTAATTACTAAAAATATAAAATAAAATAAAGCATCCGATGTGGGGTAAAGCACTGCACGTATTCTGTCAAGATTAGTTTGTATTTGTATTCGTGTTTGTATTTTAAAAAGGTTTCACCAAGCCTCTGTCACCTACAGCTTGCAACCCATTTGGGCTTTTAAAAGGCTTTTTTATTCGTTCTAACGCTGTGTGGTTAAAATATTTATTGTGAAAAGCGCTATACATACCTTTGTGTTTATCTTCGTTAGACATTTATACTTATGGATTATATAGCTGACATTGCTCATTAAAAGTGTATAGAAAATATATTGTGTAGTCCCTAACATAGAGAAAGAGAGAAAAAAACACAACAACGGGCATCAAACCCACACAAAAACCCCATGACCTACCACTTATGTATTTCGTCTTCACTTGTTGCCACGTTCTTCTAGGTCCCATAGGGTTGGATCTAAGCGTGACCAACAGCAGAATAAGAAGGTAGCCTAAACATAATACACACACTAGATGGCCAGCACAGGTGTGTCATATATATACTGCATACATAAAAACTGCTTAATTAGTGCTCTCTCAGACTAATTAAATGTAAGATATACCTACGCATCTAATTTGGCAGTTATTTTTCGCCACGCATCCCGACGGACTTTTGCATAGTGTTCCCTTAGATTTTTATTAAATGTTTAACGTCCTCATATCCTTCCATTATAAGCTGCAATTCAGCAGCACTGAAAAATGCAGCACGCTGTTTAGCCATGATAGGAGTCTAGACAAATGTATAAATCCTCACATGAACGGTCAGCTGTCTTTATTAGC